>JAEIFR010000041.1:0-129749 GCA_018904105.1 Zaprionus tsacasi
TTGCACTTTTGACAGTAAAAGCAAGGACGGCACGTACCTCAGCCAAAGCTACGGTTCCATGTGATTGCCCTTACTTTTTCACGGCTGACGGCTACCCTTCGCCCCTAAACCTGTGAAAACAATCGCCTTCGACGATGACCAGGCCACTAAAGGGTATGAGAACTATGCCAGAACCGTTGCGAGGCTGATGGAATCAGCACTGAACACGGCCAGCAGACGTGGTATAGAGGATTGTTTTAGCATCAATCCACAAAAAGGAATTAGAGTTTCCTTTATTAAACGCTTTTTCATTGAAAAATGGTCAACAGTATGTTTGCGTTTTTCCTGTATGAACTCTCCAACGCAATCAAATATCTGGATTATCTATAGCTATGAGACTAAATGGGAACTCATGTATAACAACGCTCTTACAATGGCTATTCATGCCATGTGGGCTTGTAGAAAATTCTTTGGGAGAGCAAGGAGTGACTTTTCAATAAACGGTGTATATGGTCGCAAATGGATGGCTATGGGTAAATGGCCTTCGGGAAAGGTAAGAGAAAAGTGAACATTTATATTTATACCCGCTACTCATGGAGTAGAAGGGTATTATAACTTTGACTACAGCCGCAATATTAGTTCTTCTGCAGTTTTAAATAAACGTTATAAATACCATCTTGAGGACATTTCGTGAAAATTTCAGTAAGATTGGACTATAAATTTGGAACATATTAAAGAAATAGTAGTGCCATGTAACCACGTGTTTTGTCTGTTTTATTATGTAAGATATGCAAAATATGCAGGTTCAACTCCGTCGGCAAGCACTTTTTATTTCAATCATATGAACTAAAGGTATTTGCACTGATTGATCATTATTGCAATTTTAAAGTAGAAAAAAAAATCGGTAGTCTTCAACGAAATCAGACGTATTTTCATCGAGAAAATCACTTGATTTTAGTAAAGAAAATAGTTAATAACATAAAATAAATAAATAAATCGAAAGCGAAAGCGAAAGAGACGCTATTAGCAATGTTAAATTGCTATCCTACAAAACTTTCTGTATGTGGAATTATAAAGTAAAATTAAAAACAAGTGTGTAGGGCTACAGTCGAACGCTCGACAATAGGATACCCTTCTCCCAATTTTCAAAATCCGTTACATACGTGTAACCACACTCATAATTTCAAACAGAAATTTTGCACAATTACTTCTACTACATATAGCTTTCTCGCTCACACTCACACAGCGACGCACGTTAAGAGTGACGTCGACGTCGACGTCAACTGCTAAAGTAGCGCGCAGGCTGCTGCTCGTACATTTGTACTGAAAACGTTGACTTAAATAACTTCTGTGTTATTGGTCCGATCGAATTGTAATTTGGAGAATATGTTCGTATGATATATAACTTTATACATACCAAAGCAGAACTTTATAAGTTTAATAGTTTGCTTAATAATCACAAATTACCGATTTGCGGGGGCGGTGGGCGTGGCACCAAACATTTAACATAAACTTCACCTGCTTGGGAAATATAGGAACCTCCATGCCAAATTTAGAGTCTCTAGCTCTTTTAATAGCTGAGATCCGTTGTCTCAAACAAACAGACGGACAGACGGACAGACGGACAGAAGGACAGACGGACAGACGGACAGACAGACGGACATGGCTCAATCGACTCGGCTAGTGATCCTGAGCAAGAATATATATACTTTATGGGGTCTGCCACGCCTCCTTATGCCTGTTACATACATTGCACAAAGTTAGTATACCCTTTTTTGACCATTTTTAATGGTCGAAGGGTATAAAAACAAATAGACACCGAACAAATCGATCGTTCTAAAATGAGCCAACGCGAATTGCGCGCTCATAAAAACGACAGTTCAATTAAGTTATGCAGCAACTGTGGCGAAAAACACACAGCCAACTGGCGAGGATGCATTGTTTACAAGGAACTCAAGAGTCGCCTAAACAAACGAGTGGATTCAGCTCGAGATCGTATCAGACCAACAATTCACAAAGTAATGGAACCGACTACAACTAACATTCCTTCGTCTGCCAGCCACCGAACAATGCCAAATTCTTCCTTTGCAAGTGTACTAAAATCAGGAATCAAAGTACCAACAGCAGTCACCTCCAGCGTCCAGTATAATAGTAGCCAAATAAACACAAATAAACAAATATACACAGAACATGCAACAGCAGCCAATTGGCATTAAAGCGGTTATGCTTTCGATGCAGCAAAGCATGAAAGACTTCATGACCTTCATGCAAGAAACTATGCAAGAGCTTATAAGGAACCAAAACATCCTTATTCAAATGCTCGTTTCTTTCAAAACAGGATAATGACTCCCTTAATACTAGCTACCTGGAACGCTAATGGCGTTTTGCGGCACAAGCTAGAACTTGCTCAGTTCTAAGCCGAAAGAAACATTGACGTTATGCTACTCTCAGAGACTCATCTTACCGAAAAGTACAACTTGCAAATACCAAGATATAAATTTTACTTTACGAATCACCCGGATGGCAAGGCCTATGGAGGCAGTGGCATACTAATACGATTGCGAATTAAGCACCACTTTCTTGGTAATTGGCAAGAAGACTGCTTACAATGTACCTCTATAAACATCCAATGTCATAACGGTGCTCTCACTCTAGCTGCTGTATATTGCCCACCTCGCTTCACAATCTCTGAGGAAAAATTCACAATACTTTTTGACTCGTTTGGTGAAAGGTTTGTTGCAGCTGGAGATTGGAATGCCAAACACATGTACTGGGGATCTCGGATAGCGAACCCTAAAGGAAAACAGCTGTACAACGCAATCATCAAACCGCAACGCAAACTATACTATGTTTCCCCGGGAGCGCCAACATACTGGCCAGCAGATCCCATGAAGCTTCCAAATTTGATTGACTTTGCCATCACAAAAAGGATATCCCAATCAATGATTACAGCTGAGGCACTTCCAGAACTCTCATTTGATCACTGTCCGGTGCTCTTTCATCTTTTGTACCAGCTACAACACATCGAGCGACCGTATAGGCTTACAAACAATAGGACCAACTGGGCGAGCTACAAAAAATATGTTTGTTCCCATACCGGCTTTTCTAGCCCCCTGGAAACCGAGCAAGACATTGTTCAGTTTGCTGGTGATATAGAATCAATACTAGTTGCAGCAGCAAAAGCGTCAACTCCACAAGACAACCATATATGCAGTATAAAGTTTAACAAGACAAGTAGAGATACTGAACTGCTTGTGCTTGAAAAACGACGACTTCAAAGGGAGTGGCAGGAGCACAGATCATCTGGCCAAAGAGTAGATTAAAAGCAGCTTCTCGCAGACTTACCAAAGCTCTTAAGAAAGAAGAAGCGGACGCACAACTAAGGTACATCGAGAATCTCACGCCCAAAGGCACAAAGAACTCGTTGTGGAAAGACCACAGGAACCTACAGGGACCAACAGAAACGGTTGTACCTCTCCGTAACTCTACCGGAAACTGGTCTCGCAGTGACACGGACAGAGCAAGATCCTTCGCTGATCATCTTAAAAATGTATTTCAACCAAATCCAGCCACTAACTCATTTATTCTCCCACCACAAGACCCTATAGAATTTCGACCAAGCGAGGTAACGAAAGTCATTAAAGAGCAACTGAAGACTGGAAAATCGCCTGGCTACGACTTAATAACCCCGAAAATGATCGTCGAACTCCCAATGTGTGCAGTTCTACGAATCTGCTTGCTCTTCAACGCAATTGCTAAAATTGGATACTTCCTTCAAAAGTGGAAGAAATCAGTTATAATTATGATCCCTAAGCCTGGGAAAGACAAAACACAGCCATCATCATATAGGCCAATACGCTGACTTACTTGGTCTCTTCAAGCTATTTGAAAAAGTGCTGCTGCTACGCATCAGCCCCCACCTCAAAACACACAACACACTCCCATCGCACCAATTTGGTTTTCGGGCAAAACATGGAGCCATTGAACAGGTTAACCGCATCACAACAGAAATTCGCACTGCCTTTGAACATCGTGAATATTGCACAGCTCTATTCTTAGACGTTGCACAAGCATTCGATAGAGTATGGCTGGATGGACTTATGTTTAAAATAATCAAACTGCTGCCTCAAAACATACATAAGCTTCTTAGATGCAGTTTAAGTACTTCAAGCGATTGTACTATAGAAGCCGGAGTGCCTCAAGGAAGTGTTCTGGCCCAATCCTATACACCCTATACACGGCGGACATCCCAACAAACTACCAGCTAACGATTTCCACATTCGCTGATGACACTGCAATACTAAGTCGATCCAGGTGTCCAGAAAAAAGCTACGATGCAACTAGCACGCCATCTAACTTGTGTAGAACATTGGCTTGCAGATTGGCGCATACGAGTAAACGAAGAAAAGTGCAAACAGGTAACATTTACCTTAAACCAACAAAGCTGCCCGCCCTTGGTAATGAACCACACGCGCATCCCACAAGCCGATAACGTAACATACTTATGTATTCATCTGGACAAGCGGTTCACCTGGCGGAAACACATAGAGGCCAAGACGACGCACCTCAGACTAAAAGCTAGGGATCTACACTGGTTTATAAACGTTCGCTCTCCCCTAAGCTTGGAGTATAAAGTCCTCTTATATAACTCCGTTTTAAAACCTCTATGGACCTATGGCTCCGAGCTATGGGGCAACGCATCGAGAAGCAACATCGACATAGTACAGCGAGCACAGTCTAGGATCTTGAGAATCATCACTGGAGCGCCATGGTATCTTCGGAACGAGAATATACACAGAGACTTACAAATAAAACTTGTCATTGAGACAATAGCAGAGAAAAAAGTAAAATACAATGAAAAACTAGCCTCACATCCAAATCCTCTAGCAAGAAAATCTCATTCGAGTATGCAGCCAAAGTCGACAACACCAGAACGACCAACCAGCCCAGCGTTAAATTTTGTTAGGCCACACAGCACGAATCATTTCATAAAAAATGATATTTAGTTAGTTTAGAATAAGATTTGAAAACTTATTGTTAGTCTCTTAAGCAAAAGGGAAGATTCAATAAATAAGCAAAACATTGGAAAAAAAAAAAAATGGTAGATGAAAAAAAGGTGCAGTAGCTGAGTGGATGTGGTCGATGACTGTGAAGCGAAAGGGTACGGGTTCGAATCCTACTGAATGCAAAAGTGGTTTTTCTTGAATATTGCTTTTTTCAAGCACATAAAATATTTTATGTATTAAATGCATTTTATTAAAATGAATTCTAAGGGAAGAGGTGAGTTGGTTTAGTTTTATCTTGTACGTTGACTTGACTGTTGACTGTGAAGCGAAAGGGTACGGGTTGGAATCCAACTCGGTCCGATTCTCGTGGGTTTTCTGAAATTTACTTTTTTGAGTACTTAAAATATTTAAAGTTTAGTATTAAATGCATTTGATTAACAAGTCGGAAAGGCTACAGTCACGCGGTGATTGAAAGAGGCCATGGATTTTAAGTGTATATATATATATTTAAAGTAAACCATAAAAAAGTAGTTAAGGGATAAAGCATGCAGAATATATAACAGTCAATAGCATTAGTAAGAACGAGAGAGAGATATGTGAATTTTCGGTGCGTGCTAAGATTTGTTACGCACACACACACCAGCGTCAACTGCTTCTTCTTTAATTTAGTTGTCCGTTAATAATGCACTGACCTGCCTCACGTTTAGTGTATTGCCTCACACGCATATACATACATATGTATGCATGTGTGAGCTTCGCATGCATGTATTGTATGCATGCACGCATAAATACAGCATGCAAAAAATTTATAACTTTATATAAAATTGATTAGACAAATATTAGTAAATGGGAAATAATTCAAAAATGTATATGCTTTATAAATATAAATGTAAAAAAAATATAAAATACAACAAAACAAAACAAGTGGATATGGCTACAGTAGGCTCGACAGTAGATACCCTTCTCCAATTTTTAAAATCCGTTTAACGTGAACCACTCTAATTTAAAGAAGTTTTGCAATATTTTATGCTTTTCTCCCATGACGCACGTTAAGGTGACGTCACCGGTCAACTACTGAAGCAGCGCGGGCTGCTGCTCGTCATTTGTTGAAACGTTGACTTAATAACTTCTGTGTTTTGGTCGATCGATTGTAATTTGGGATGTGTTCGTATGGTTTAGTTACATACCAAGTAGAACTTTTAGTTTAATAGTTTGCTTAATAATCAATTACCGATTTGGGGGGCGGTGGGCGTGGCATCACTTTATAAACTTCATCGCTTAATTAGGACCTCATCATTTGGTGTCTCTGCTTTTAATAGTGGTCCGTGTCTCAAACAGACAGACGGACAGACGGACAGACGGACAGACAGACGGACTGCTACTCGGTGTGATCCTGGTAGAATATATATTAAAATATAAAATACAACAAAACAAAAAAATTTAAATAGGTAAATTATTCTTTCGCCGTGCGGATTCGAACCCTGGTCCTTTGCATAGAAGTCTGTCATCCGAATAACTAGACTACCGTCGCTTCGCTCCGCTCACTCTAATTTTGCATATTTAGACCATTAGCTCAAATGTGACATATTGTCTTGTATAACAATAACACTTCTACTGAATTGAATGAGATAATTTGCTGAAATATGATGAATTTAACTAAATTTTATAATAATGAAAAAACTTCTACTTAGAAAAAAAATAAAAATAAAACTGCCGCCAGCCTTTTTCAAGGATTGAACCTTCATCTTTTTCCTTGATGTCCGTTGATGGTCGGCTGCTCAACGCATTTGACTATCGCCGTAACTATTGGCTGTGCGGCTAAGTTACTATTTCGATCTCATACTCTCACATTACCATTTTTCGCATTAAAAAGATCGAAAACAGACATGGCTGGCAGCAGCTTGCAGGCAAGGCATCACAAATCAATAGAAAACGCTAACTTACGTAACTTCTATGTTTATTATCCGATCGGGTTGTAATTTACAAAATAAGTTCACAACGTATTTATCTAGATATATGCCAAAGCTAAAAGTTAAGATTTCAATACTTTTCTTAATAATCGCATATTTAAAATTAATTTCTGAATTACGGGGGCGGTGGGCGTGGTAACCAACATTTGGCGTTTACTGCCTAGGATATACATGAATCTTTTTGCCAAATGTGGAGTCTCTAGCTTTCTTAATAGCTGAGAACTGTTGTCTCATACAGACGGACTGACGGACAGACAGACAGACGGACAAATAGACATGGCTAGATCGACTCGGCTAGTAATCCTGAGTAAGAATATATATAGTTTATACGGGGTCGCAGATGACTCCTTCTGCCTGTTTACGCACATTCCGACAAACCTAATAGGCCATTAATTTTTTAAAATCCATGGCCTTGTAACGATGATTTCTCGGGCTAGGGTACAACTCTCAGTCTAGCCATGGTCTTTACAGCAAAATTTATAAATGACTAGGACTACCAAGACGTTTAGAACGAGAGAGAAGAGGTCACTGGCAGATCAGAAAGAACTGAGACTGGTATCGGGCACAACGAACATGCCCCTTTCACGCGTATTCCACGTGGACTTGCGAACTGCGCAGAAGGGTATTTTCACCGTGCCTGACACTTTGGCCGCGGGTTTTTGCTGCGCACCTGGTCGGCTGCAGGTCGTGGGGGAACGCTCGTGCCTGCGGGTACTTTCGCCTGCACTCTCACAAAACCGCTCAGTGGTGTATTGCACCACGTCGCACTTGTGAAAGCACGCTCTTGTACTCCGCGTCAACTATCGTTCACTCACGACACGACCTGCGTTCGTCGTACGGAACGCCCGTGACCGCAGGTACTTTCGCTTGTGTTCCCACAGGTCGCTCGATGGTGTATTGCACCACACCGCAGCCCGTTAGAACACGCTCTTGTACCCACTTGTCAGCTAACGTTCGCTTACGCGCACGACTGGGTCGTTTCCGCCGTTACGGGACGTCCGTGACCGCAAATACTCTGGCCTGTGCTCCCACAAGTCGCATCGGTGGTGTATTGCACCACACCGCAACTCGTTTCCGAACACAAGTTCGCGTATTCGCTTGTCAACTAGACATCACTCACAGCACACAGACTCATACGGGCACACACGCGAAATTTCCTGCAAGCACGTCTACGAAGGGAAAGTTACCGAAATATTGACCGCGAGTTTCGTTTAAAAATGCCTACGCATTTGTTTATTAAATTTTTATAATTTTTCTTCACACATTCCGTTTCCTTATTCTATTACATTTGTTTTCACTAAACTGTCACTAAACTGCCTACTTCGCACCATACGTTCTTCTCTTGGCTTTGCTTCCTTTTACTTCGTTGCACTGCTTACGTCGCCTTTGCTCCTTGTCCATTGTCCTTGACGTTTTGTTAATGTTCCTGCTCAGGTCCTTTTCACTTTGAAAATATTTTGTCACTTTTCGCTTTTTATTTTTTTTCCCAGAAGCAGCCTTGTCCGGTCTCGTTCAATCGCCTTGCATTTCTGTCCCGTGACCTAATTTTGCAGCCTCGATTTCGACGCTTTTCGTCCGCTGCCCGCGGTCGCTGCCTGGGCGGCGCTGCCCGCGGTCGCTACCCGCGGTCGCTACCCGCGGTCGCTACCCGCGGTCGCTGCCTATGCTCGGCCGATCATGCTTCGGCTCGTGTCGGTCTGCTTGCGAACCTGTCGTTTTGCGTAGCCTGGCGCCCTGCATGCCTAGATCGGCACGCGACTTGTAGCTTTGCCTAGTTCGGCTCGCGAATTGTCGCCTGCATCGATCCGTTCGTGCGTCTCTGCTGCGTCGGCTTCGTGCTGCCTGCATGCTCTGCTCGCTTCGCGCTGCTCGTCTGCCTTTGCTCGCTTCGTGCTGCTCGTCTGCCTTTGCTCGCCTCGGTCTGCTTCTGGAATTTTCGGGCGCCGTTACACACACGCTGCTCGAAATTTGTCGAGACGCCGTTACACATGCGTCGCAAAATTTGTCGAGACGTCGTTTGCTTGTGTGCATGGACGCCGACCAACGGGCGTTTGCCTGCAGTTTGCACCCCGCGTACTTGGACTTGCCTATGCCCCTGCCTATGTCTCGCCTATGCCTTGCCTACGTCTTGCCTATGTCTTTGCCTATGCCTTTTGCTTATGTCTTTGTCTATGCCTTTGCTTGCTTAAGTCTAACTGTCCACATTTTGCTACCCATTATACGCAAAACTATGGGGTATTATAAACTTAAAGGTATTTTATTCCAAGTATTTTGTCTTAAAACTAAATAACGACTGTGATGCGCTTATGCGTCGTTTCACTCTTTCGGGACGCGCGGGTGGCCACACCGAATCCTCCTCCGACTCCTCCTCAGAAGACGATGGGAACGGTCCGGCCCGCACCTTCACGTACACGCTCTCCCCTTTTAGTATGCCCTTTAGGGGAGGCGGTGTGAGGACACGCCAAATGCGTGCTGGTGGGAAGACCGGCCCGTCTCCCATCGCACAAGCCCGGCTTGTAGTGGGTCCCTCTTCTTCGGGCGGCCCGCCCGACTCCGTCTTGGTGATAGGCGGCGCGGGTGGTATACCCATGCTGCTTAACTCACTTATTGGGCTGTAACGGCCCAACTCCTCGGGGTAAGTTTCCGAGCTTGGGGTTTCGGCGACACCGGCGAGGCAGTGACCCGCAAACCCTTGGGCTGCGATCAAATCATTAAAGCCCGGAAACCGCTCCTCTGTTTCCATGACGTTGTTTTGGTCGTCGGCAGGTTGCTTCTCGGTACCGGGCGCCATTAAATCCGGGAACCACACCTCGGTTTCGGTGGAGTCGGTGCTGATGGTCCCAGGCTGCGGTACCAGTGGTGGCATGCCTTCCATGTCCAACCCCTAGAACATGATGTCGAGAATCCCCTCATCCGCCGGCCGCTGCTCAGGTGGGAACCAGTCTCGGTCCGGTTCGAGGCTATAAATTTAAAAAGAGTTACTTTAGGAGTGTTCACCTGATAGATCCTAGTGGGTGCCAAGGTAAAAGGTCCCTACCTAACGTGGTGCGTCTAAAGCCTACGTCTATGTCTTAATAACTAAACCTGCCTATCTGCTTATTTTAAATCCCCCTTGCCCCCCAGATACCTGGTGACCTTCGCTGGTTGGTTCTCCTTCGAAGTACGCCTTCAGGTCATTCAATCCGGCGTTGCGTCGTTGCTTCGTCTTAACATCCTGCAGCCGTAAGATTGTAGGCGAAGTATACGTCAGTACCCTGTAAGGCCCGTCATAACGAGGTGCGAGTTTGGCGGCAAATCCGTCGACTGCTTTCGTCAAGTGATGTTATCGCAACAGGACGAGATCGCCGATGGCAGGCTTCCATTCTCGGCGGCGCAGGTTATAATGTCGTCCTTGGATCGCACTCGCTTGCTGCGCATTCTCGGCAACGGTCTTGTGTACTTCCTGTAGGTGTCGTTCCTTGTCCTCCGGTGTTCTGGATTCCGTTCGGATATTGGAGTCACTTCTTCGTAGAGTGCTCCAGGCAACCGCGGCTCGCGACCCTGCACTAAATACGCCGGACTAAATCCAGTGGTGTCCGAGGCAATTTCGGGCAGGTGTGTAAATAGTGATTTTATTTATTTGGTTTTAATATTAACTTTTCGGTTTATTGGAGGCAGTTGGAGGCAGCAAAGGTGCCGCTTCCAACGTTCAGTTGAATCTGATCTTGACATTGTATTCTTATTGTCTAAGTAAGCCTAAAGCTTATCGTGGAGAGAGGTGGTTATGCTTATGCTAAACGTTATGCTAAATATTATGCTAAATATTACATGTGCAATTATGCTCTCTTAAGCTGGAGCGCTATGTAACAGAATGCAGACATTCTGTTAAATGTTATGTTAAATGTTATGTTAAATGTTACATGTGTATTTATGCTCTCTTAAGCTCTCTTAAGCTTGAGCGCTATTTAACAGAATGCACCCACGTGCACATTCTGTGAGAGCGCCGATCCGCTCTCTTTCTGTTAACATTCTAACGGTGTGTACAGTAGTTATTCAATATGTATGCATACTACATCTCCCTCCTTTTGGAAAATAACGTAATATATGAAGTTATTTTAATTTTAATTTTAATTTTTAATTAACAAAGGAAGATTTTCTTTTCTTTTTGTTTGTTTTCCTTTTTTTTTTTTTAATATATTGAATTACAAATAAGTATAGAAACGTAGATGAAGTATTTTTGTCTTAGCATGGCCATACTAATTACAATTGTGAAATAAACATTTTTAACCTATCCTTATGTACTTTCTGTTCTTTGTTCTTTTTATTTCTAATTACTATGTTGTTATTCTTTTCTATTCTAATTACTTCAAATGGTCCTATATACATTGGTTCTAGTTTATGACCTGTTTCGTTTTTTACTAAAACGTTATCTCCTACCTTTAGTTTAAAATCGCTAACTTTCTTATCATAATTGTTTTTTTGTTTTATTTTGTTGCTTTCTAATAATATGCGTGCCCTCTTGTACGCGTTTTCTAGTCTAAATTTAACTTCTTTAGCGTAGTCATCTACGTTATATATAGGGTCTATATTATCTATGCTACTAAGTTGTTTTGCTAAGTTACTAGTTTTACCAAATACAAGTTCATATGGACAGTAATTATGTGTTACGGATGGTGTAGTGTTAAAGCAATAAACAAAATATTGTAACCATATGTCCCAGTCAGTTTTATCTACTGATATATATGAACGTATGTATTCGTTGAAGGTTCTATGACTTCTTTCGACGGTACCTAGTGTTTGGTGGTGATGAGCTGTAGACGTTATGTTGTCTATTTTTAAATATTTACACAAGTCGGTTATAATGCTATTTTTATATTCTGTTCCCATGTCCGTAATGAACGTCTTCATTGGACCGTACTGCAGAATAAAAGATTCAAATATAGCTTTTGCGACTGTATTTGCATTTTTATTGGGAATTGGTATGGCAACTAAATATTTTGTTAAATCACAGATTAGAGTGACTGCATATTCATTACCATTTTCAGATTTAGGTAGTGGACCAATAGTGTCTACTATCACTCTGTCAAAAGCGTAAGTGGGTGTCTCTGTTAGTGTAAGGGGTGTTTTTGTATGTGTCGTTGTTTTAGACGTCAGGCATTTTTGACATTTTTTTATGTACTCTTTTATATGACGTGTCATATTTTTCCAATAATAATATCTTTTAATTTTCGCTAGCGTTTTTGTTATGCCTGTATGACCTCCTTGAATTGGATCGTCATGGTATGTAAACAGTATCGCTTCTTGATCTTTTTGATCATATATTTGGGTCACCGGCTTGAGTAGCGCTACTCTTAATACTTTTAATAATTTATTGCCCATTCTTTTAAAAGAGTCCATTGAAATCGTTTCAAAGATCTTTTCGCTCGGTGCCACTTTGAGTTGGCTGATCTCGTGTATACCGGCTTGTGTTTCAAGCCTTTGGAAGAACTGACCTAAGTCTAGAATTCCATTGGTGTACAGATCACTAACATCAATTCTTGCTATAACTTTATTTCCACGTTTAAATAAACATTTTGATTCAGTTATTCGCAAGGTCACTACTTTTCGTATTTCGTCATTATTAATGACTTCGTATACGTTGGGCTTAGAAGCGTTAACAAGAGTTTCTTCTCGTTTATTTATATTTGTTTCTGCGCAGAAATTTTTCTGTTTACTTTGTTGTCTTGTAGTGACTTTTAAGACGTTTGCTGACATATCCTTCAGCTCATTTATTGTAATACGTGACAGTGCATCTGCCACAAAATTGTCTTTTCCCTTTAGATACTCTACAGTGAAATCATATTCTTCTAATTCCAACCTCATGCGTGTCAATTTAGAACTTGGATTAACCATTGAAAAAAGATATGTGAGTGGTCTGTGATCGGTTTTTACTAGGAAGTGTTTGCCATAGATATATGGTCGAAAATGTACTATTGCCCAGTGTATCGCTGCTAACTCTTGTTCTGTTGTACTCTTATTACTTTCACCCTTTGTGAATGATCTAGATGCGTATGCAACTGGAAGTTGGAGTCCATTATGGCTTTGAGTTAAAACTGCTCCGCATGCTTGCTTACTTGCATCTGTTATTATGCAAAATTCTTTGCTAAAGTCAGGATATTGTAGCAAGGTTGGATTCATTAACGCTTGCTTTAAATAATCGAATGCGTTCTGGCATTCTTCTGTCCATTCAAAAGGAACATTCTTTTTACATAAACTCGTTATGTGCCGTGAATAGTCGGCGAAGTTTTTTATAAAACGTCGATAGTAATTGCAGAATGCAACAAATCGTCTAGCGCTATCTGCATCTGTGGGAATTGGATACTTTTGGATGACGTCATATTTCTTGTCATCAGGCAAGATTCCTTTATCAGTGCATTTATGGCCTAAAAAGGTTACTTCATGCATGAAGAATGAACATTTTTCTGGGTGTAATTTCAGGTTATACTTCCTACATATGTCAAAGACGTTTGTTAAATTTTTAACCATATGTTTTTCGGAGCAACCAATTACAACCAAGTCGTCCATGTATAGGAAAGCTTGCGAAGGTTCTAATCCAGAGAATGCTATAGTCATCATTCGTTGGAATGAATTGGGCGCTATTTTTAAGCCGTATGGCAGTCGCGTGAAGCGATATGAGCCATTGCTCGTTGAAAATGACGTTATATTTCTAGAATTTTCATCAAGTTCTATTTGATGAAAACCAGACATTAAGTCTAGACATGAGAAATATTTTGCTCTTCCTAATTGATCGAGTATATCGTCTATTCTAGGGAGCGGAAATTTATCGGACAGTAGTTTTTTATTTATTTGACGATAGTCTATTACTAATCGCCATCTTTTATTATTAGAATCCGGTAGAGCTTTTTTCGGAACAAGTAGCAGTGGGCTGTTGTATTCTGATACAGATGGTTCTACTATTTTGTCTCTAATAAGTTTTTGTACTTGGGACTTTATTTCTTCTATGTGGTTATGAGGGTTTCTGTAGTTTTTTATATAAACTGGTTCATTGTCTTTCAATCTTAATTTTTGTTTATAAAAATTATTTGTTGTAATTGATTCGGTTTCAAGTCCGAATACATCACTGTATTGTATGCATAATTTTTCAAGTGTGTTTTTGAAAAGTGGCGGAAAATTTTTTTTTAGCTTTGCCAATACATTTTCCGTTCTTTCTCTTTTGTCGGATTTAATGACGTTGTAATTTTCTAATGATTCATATTCTATTTTATCTAGGTTCACCATTTGGTTATTTGCTGTTGTATTTAGTAGTCGGACAATAGCCATGTTAGCTTTTGCTACCATATTTGCTATAAAAATACCAGGTTGAATTTCTTGATTAGGTATTAATATATCAATATCAGACGGACTTATTGAAATTCTACGGATTACTTCGGATCTTGCTGGTAGAAGAGTTGTGTTATTTCCAGCATTATATGTAATTGGTACATAAATCGGATATTTTAAGTTATTGGGTCTAATTATTAACCAGTCCTCATTCGTTTTGAAGTCAAGTTGACAATTGTACTTCTTAATAAAGTCAATGCCTAGTATACCATCACATGGTATTGGAAATTTAAAATTAACAACGTGAAAATTGTGTGGTATTACGAATTTTCCTGTTTGAATTTCTGTATTGATCATTCCTATGGAGTGTTCGACTCCTTGGCCTATGCCTTGAATATTTATCTGTTGATTATTATCAACGTTCGTGGATTCTATGACATTTTCTTTTAAAAGTGAAACGTCTGCTCCAGTGTCTATTAGGAATGTCAAGTTTTTGTTTGTTTCTACATTTGAAAAATTTGCATATATATTTAGATTGAGATTGATCGAATAAACTAGTTTTGTGTATCTAAAGGTCCTTGTTGGTTTTCCGAAGAGCCTTGTGTAATTCGGACATTGTTGTTATTGTTATTTGTGTTGTTATAACTTCTACCTCGATTGGGATTGTTATTACCGCGGTTACCGCTTCCTCGGTTACCTCGGTTATTGTTTCTATTTCTGTTGTAATTGTTATAATTGTTAAAATTTCCATTATTGTTTCTGCCTCTATTTGAGTTGCCATTACGGTTGCCTCTATTATGACGACAGAACAATACTGTGTCGCTCTTCCCAGTTGCGTCGGTACAGCTACCAACGAACTTTGAGATAGCGTCGTTCATTGTGTTGAAAGTACCAGCTTGCATTATAAGCTTTACTTTCTCTATGGAACAATTTGTGGTCATAGCCTTGATAGCAATTTGTGTGCTATATTTATTGGCTAGTCCGAGTGGAAGTCCATCACTAATATATGCACTTTCAAGAGCTTTAGTCATATGTTCAACCTCTTTTGTATATTGGTTGGCAGTTTTATTCTTTTGTTGAAGGTTCATCAGCTTTGCTGTTATCACTTCAACTGATTCACCTTTAACGTTTCTTCTAAGACTTGAAATTACCTGTGTTATTGTAGTTTCACTGCTTATTAGATTTCTCGCTGTGCCTTTTAATTTGGTTTTTAGAACCGAAACAGCTAGAGATTCATGTTCTCCTTTAATTATGTTTATTATATTTAAAGCATCTATAAAACTTGTCAAGTTTTCAGCTTTACCATCAAAGTCAGGTATAAGCTTTGATGCTGTATTTAGGAAATCAATATTGGTTTGTGCCATTGTATGTTCTGTTTTTATATTATCGGACAATTCTTGATCTGATAGTTCAGCTAATGTTAATATAGCTGGAATAGTTAAGTTTAATAGATCTTTTTCCCTGATATCGGTATATTTTTCTTCAAGCTTGGTGTCTTCTAAATCAATTTCTTCTGTTTCTGTTGATTCAGATTGTTCGTCTGCATCAATCGTTAAAGGGGTATTTAGTATTTTTGGAATTGATATTTCCAAACTAAATTTCCTTTTAACTGTTATTAAATTTAATCGAAGTTTGATTAATAGTCTTGATAGCTCAGACCAGTTTTCTGAATTGATTATTTTCCTATGTTCATGTATTAGTTTTCGTGCTTCATTAAAGCAGTCGACTAATATTGACGCATGTTTTTGTATTGTATCTGCCTGTATAGGCCTATTCGGCGATAAGCACTTATAAGACTTATCGAATTGAATTTTTATGTTTCTAATCAATGTGCATATTTCATGCCATTCCATTCTTTTGTGGATATGAACTTTTTCTTTATGATAATACTAAACTCAACTCTATCATGTTTTTCTCTAATTGCTTTTAGTGTAGCCATACTTTAAGCTGATTTTAAAATTTTTGCCAATGTTTTAATTAATATATTTTTTTTTGTTTCGTTTTTGTAATTCATTATATTCAATTTATTTCATTTCTTAAGGTAACAAACTAAATATGTTATTATTTGTTTCAATTTTTTTTTTTTTTGTGCTCTCCTTTTTGAAATTTTTATGTTTTTCATTTTTTTTTTGTATAATTTTTAAGGACAATTTGTGCAATTATTATTAACATTGTATGTATTATTGTGTATATATATTTTTAGTATATTATATACATATATATTTTTACAATATATTTTTTTTTTTACTATTTTCGGTAAATTTTTTTTTAATTACTGCATTTATATTTTTTTTTTTTTACATTTTTTTCTGCCTAGTGTTTTGTATAGCTTTACGGGCTATACTTCTAATCGAGCGGAGATGGTTCCGCACAATTTTATAAATTTTTTATAGATAAAAAAAAATATGCATCGCAGTGCAATCAAAAAAATTTTGCATCGCAGTGCTATATAAAAAAAATTGTTGCGCCTTTTTCTTCCCTCGTAGCGGTGTGCGAAAGTGGCGGAGTGCCCCTCTCGCTGTTGTTGTTTCTGCTGCTGATGTCCGGGGCCTATTGGATTAGGCGGGGCCGGCGCTGGTCTTCGCACTGGTCTTTCGTCTTAAACATGTGGATACGCATGTTGCTGCGTACAACGGTCCAGGGCAGTCGTTTGGGCAGACGTCCGGCTTTTTCGGCAACGGCTTGGGAGATGGTGGTTTTTGTATTAAATTTTCATTAATGTGCTTTATATTTTCTGAGTGAGTTGTGGGGTAGAGCTTTCTTTGCTGGAGGTTTTCTTTTAGAAAATCAAGCTCGGCAGTTAATTTTTGTGCCGTTGCCCATGGGGGCGGTGTTTTGTTTGTATATAATAGCCACTTAATGTGTGCTATTCTTTTATTTATCTTGTTCTTCTGACCTCCGCGTTTACTCATTGCCACACTCTACTCACTCAGTATTTTCTTTGGTCTCCACTCTCCGCCGCACGTGTTTGCGGTTTGCCTTTTTACACTTGTTGTTGCTGATGTTGTTGTTGCCGCAGATCTCCCGCGGACGTGGTGCTGCTGTGGATGCTGGCCGTGCTGCTGCTGCTGCGTGTGTTGTTGTTGCTGGCCGTGCTGCTGCTGCTGTATGTGCTGTTGTTGCTGGCCGTGCTGCTGCTGCTGCGTGTGTTGTTGTTGCTGTTATCCTGCGCACCTTCGTCTACCAGGGGGAAGAGGTCCTTTTTTTTTATTGTAAATAGGTATGTGGCTCGATTGTCACGGTCGCCATGTAAATAGTGATTTTATTTATTTGGTTTTAATATTAACTTTTCGGTTTATTGGAGGCAGTTGGAGGCAGCAAAGGTGCCGTTCTTATTGTCTAAGTAAGCCTAAAGCTTATCGTGGAGAGAGGTGGTTATGCTTATGCTAAACGTTATGCTAAATATTATGCTAAATATTACATGTGCAATTATGCTCTCTTAAGCTGGAGCGCTATGTAACAGAATGCAGACATTCTGTTAAATGTTATGTTAAATGTTATGTTAAATGTTACATGTGTATTTATGCTCTCTTAAGCTCTCTTAAGCTTGAGCGCTATTTAACAGAATGCACCCACGTGCACATTCTGTGAGAGCGCCGATCCGCTCTCTTTCTGTTAACATTCTAACGGTGTGTACAGTAGTTATTCAATATGTATGCATACACAGGTGCTCGTCCCACGTCCTCTGTTCCTCGCCTAAATATTGCGCCACCATGGTTTTAATGTTGCGGTTCACCCTCTCGGTAGGATTTTGCTATGGTGTGTACGGTGCGGTGTTTTGTAAGTCCATGCCCAGTTGTTTGCAGAATGTCCCGAAGATCCGACTCGTGAACTGCATCCCGTTGTCGCAGACGAAAGTTTGGGGTACACCGAACCTGGCCAAAATCCGTTCCCGGAACGAGCGCATCAGGTGGATCGCCGTTGCCTTCCGTAATGGAACCAGTTCCACCCACTTCGAGTAAGCGTCGAAGAACACCAACAACATGGTATTCCCGTGGGTAGAGCGCGGGAGTGGTCCCACGAAGTCCGCGCACAGAACGTCAAAAGGTGCCTGTACCTGCCGGGTGTGCATCCGCCCTGGAGGTTTCAGTTGGCTCACCTTGAATTTCTGGCAGGTCTCGCATTTCTGGACGTATCGGGCTACGTCTCGAAAGAGTCCTGGCCAGTAGTAACGCTGACGGACCCGGTTCAGGTTTTTCCGTACTCCCTGATGTCCGCCGGCGGGTTGGTCGTAACACTCACTAAGCACTCGCTGGCGTAATGGCCTGGGTACGCAAAGCTTCCACGGCGTGTAGTCCTCCTCGTCAGGTCGAAATCCTCCTCGTCGGTATAACTGGCCATGTTCCTGGATGAATTCCGGGTATTTCTCGGGTTCCTTCTCCAGAAGGTCTAGCATTCGGGTGATCCATGGACAAGACGAATTCTCCTGCGTGGCTTGCTGTAACGTTTCCAATGGGCGTCTGGACAACGGGTCCGCCACCACGTTCTGATCTCCCCGGCGGTAATGCACGGAACTGTTGAAGCTCTAACGCCCAGCGCGCAATCCTTCCGGTGGGATTCTCGATGGTATTCAGCCACTTGAGTACCAGGTGGTCCGTGATGACATCGAACTCGTATCCCTCGAGGTAACACCGCAACTTCCGAATTGCCCACACGATGGCCAAGCACTCCTTCTCTGTGGTAGAGTACCGGCTCTCGGCTCCTGAGAGGCGTCGACTCGCGTAGGCAATGACTCGTTCGGTTCCTTGTATCTGCTGAGTTAGTACCGCGACAAGTCTGACGTCGCTTGCTGAAGTCCGGGCAGGCCAGTATCGGTGCTTCCGTAAGGCTTGTCTTCAATGCCTCGAACGCTCGCTGCTGATCCTCGTTCCACGTCCATAGGCGACCCTTTTTCAGCAATGCTGACATAGGTTGCACCAAAGTGGCGAAATTTGGTACAAATCGCCGGTACCAGGAGGCGATTCCAAGACATCTCCTCAGTTCCTAGACGGTCGTGGGCGGTTGCAGCTCCTTGATCGCGGCAATCTTGTTGGGATCAGTGTGAATCCCACCTTCACTGACCTGGTGTCCCAAGTAAACGATGCTTTTCTAGAAAAAGCTGCACTTGGCCTTGTTCAGGCGCAAGTTCGCATTCCGCCGTCTCCGGAACACCTCTCGAAGGTTGTCCAGATGTTCCTTGAACGATCGCCCTACGACGATGATATCGTCGAGGTATGCGAACGCATGCGGCTCCATGTCCGGTCCGATGACTCCGTCCAACGCGCGTTGAAATGTGGCCGGGGCTGAATGCAACCCAAACGGCATCACCTTCCAGTGGAAAAGGCCTCGGCCGGGCACCGTGAATGCGGTGTACTCTCGGCTGCTCCGGGCCATGGGTATCTGCCAATAACCACTCTTCAAGTCCAACGTGGAGATGAACTTTGCATCCTTGAGCTTCTCCAAGATATGGTTGATCCGTGGCAGCGGGTATGCGTCCGGAATGGATTTCGCGTTGAGCTGGCGATAATCCACGCACATCTCTGGTCTTCTTCCCTACGAGTACAATCGGTGCACTGTATGAGCTCCTGGATGGCTCGATCCTACCATCTCGCAGAAGCTCATCAACTTGCTCGTTGATGATCTTCTGCATGGCCGGATTCTTCGGGTAGTACCTCTGCTTAATAGGGTACGCATCCCTCATGGTGATGGTGTGCTCCGCAATGCGCGACAACCCCATCAGCCCATCAAATTTGTCCACCTCAGACTGTAGGAAGGCCTCCACCTGTTCCTTGTCTGACGCTGCTCCAGTTTCCTGCGCCGCGGCGCCTCGCAATGCAGCATGGCTAGGCGTGGGCCGTCTCCTACGGCGCCTACGCTTGCCTCGAGCTGCTAGGGTAACTCGGCTCTCGTTATCGCCTGGTTCCCTCGTGCCTTCCTCTGTTCCCGGGTTGTTCGCCACGTTTTGAACACCCGGCTGCTTCTCTAAGTTCTGTTCGTCTCGTACTCTGCTTTGATTTCCTTCACGTTGTTCCTGCAATTTCTCCTGCGTCTTTTGTCGTTTCCTTTGTTGATTCTCTCTGCCATGGTCGCTGCTCTGTCCATCTGTGTTCCTGGGTTCTCGGAACGGATTCAGCCGCCGCGCGGTGGAAAAAACTGGTGGTAAGACAGCGGTCTTATTATTTGCTTGCGCCACTGCTTCCTCCGTTGTCCGGCAGTTTGTTCCGGCCGTCTGGATTGTCTCCTCCGGTGTACTTTGGAGGCGCAATCGTGCTTGCCCGCACTCGAGGGTCGCCTCGATGCCGCACAGGAAGTCCATGCCGAGGATAACGTCATCCAAGATGACCGGCAGCACCAGCATCGGTATGATCGTCTCCTTCTGTCCGAGCTGGACACGCACTCGTAGGGCTCGTGTCACTTCCCTCGACGATCCGTCAGCCAGCTTAATGCGGACCAGCGGCGCCCGCTCGTTGTCGGCCGTACTCAGCCGGGTGGCCATACGCTCACTTATGAAGCTGCGTGTGGCTCCCGTGTCGATCGTGGCATCCGTCGTCAGATCCTCAATTTTGACGAACGCGATGACACGACCACTGCCGCACCGCATCGGTGCTACTTCTGGGGACCTTGAGGCTGCGTCTCCGACTGGTTCCCCATCGGTTGAAGACGCGAAGCATTTCCCGCCTGGTCCCGCCGGCAGCAGTCCATAGTGCGCACGTCACGCCGTCCACAGTCCCAGCAGAAAAGGATCCTGTCGTTGCGGCAGTTCGTCTGCACGTGTCCAGGCTGCGCGCAGTTGTAGCACAGGCGCTGCGTGTTGCTCCTGGTGAGTTCCGGCGCCGCCGAAGCTCCGTTGACCAATGGAGTGTTTCCGCCATCGCTCGTGGCCGGAATTGGTGCTGATCTCGATTGCTGATCGCTCCTCCGTTGCTCTGGATACCTGGGTCCTCGCTGCCGTTGTAACTCCTTGGTAGTCTCGAAGGTCGTAATCAACTGGTTCAGCTGGGCCAGAGTCTCGAACTCATGGCGCCGAGTGAACAGCTGGTACTCGGGCAACAAGTTGTCGTAGATCCTCTCTAACTCCTGCTCCCGAGTGTATCTGGCGCGTTGCATCATCGTCCGTAACTCCAGGGTGTAATCGCGGAACGGCTCGCCTTGTCGTTGTACGCGGCTTCGTATCTCGTCCTCCAGTCGTTGGAAATACCGCGGCGGTAAGAAGAAATCCATGAATTCTTGTTTGAATTCTTCCCACGTGGCTCGGTAGAGGCGGTTCACTCGGAACCAGTCCTCAACCTGTCCCGACAGCGTGTTCGCGATCACCTGCGGCAGCTGTTGTACGCTAATTTGGTACATTTCAGCCTTCTCTTCCAGATGCTCAATGAAGCGCCATGGATCCGCTGCCGTCCCATTAAACGACACGCCCCAGCGGTGCACACGGTCTGCCAGTTCGTATAACTCCATCCTCCTACAGCTGGCTCTAGTCATACCGCTCGTGGCCGGGGCTCTTGCCGCGATGTTGGGAACGGGCAACGTGGTTACGGCCGCTGTGTTGGCAACGCGGCGCGTATCCACTCCGGGCATCGGGGACACCTCCTCTGTGTTCGGGTCTTTGGGCACTGGTGACGGGCCACGGGACCGAACCTCCTTGACGTCAGGGGTGGGCGCGGTGCCTAGGCTAGTTTCCAGATCTAGCATACGCTGCAGTTGCTCCTTCGACAAGTCGCCCTTGTTTATGACTGCTACCAGTCGACTGCGCATCTCCTCCACTGTACCGCTGTTGTCCAATCCTAGTTCCTTTAAGATTGCCTGCAGCTCACTCTTGCGACGAAAAGCGATCCACTGTGTTCCCATGTCGTTGTTTTATATTTATATTTATTTTGCACTTTGCTCGAGAAGTTTATTTAAATAAATGAAGAAGTCCTTTTAAATTTTCTTTTAAGGACTCTTCCTTTGCTTTATTTTAATTCGCGCTCGATGTTACTCGTTCGAGTGTCCGCACTCAACTGCTTCCCTCGGTATTCGGCACCGAGTCTTATACTTCCTGGCTCGGTGGTGTCACCAGTCAGGTTGCGCCGGCGCAAGGGAAAAAGGTTAAGCAGTGAGGAAAAAAAATAAAGCTAAAGTTGGCGCAAAACGCCCGCGTGCGCAGTAGTTAAAACGTGTACTGTCTGTGCCACAGACTTTAAGAAATTATCTATGTTCCCTATGCTTGCTTCGCCGTGCCAGTTTTCTAGAAAACACGTGTACAGCCTGTCCTACAGACTTTAAAAAATCAATGTTCCCTATGCTTGCCATGATACCCTATTCAAAACATGCTCTGCCCCTTGCCTAGTACTGCGGTTCTCTGTGCTTGTCTAACCTAACCTGCCAATTTACTTCTGTGGGTCTTTAATCCACTTTAAGATGTTAAAATTTCTCATTCCTAAATGTCTAGTCATAGTAGTCCCTGCTCGGGCGCCATCTGTAACGATGATTTCTCGGGCTAGGGTACAACTCTCAGTCTAGCCAGGGTCTTTACAGCAAAATTTATAAATGACTAGGACTACCAAGACGTTTAGAACGAGAGAGAAGAGGTCACTGGCAGATCAGAAAGAACTGAGACTGGTATCGGGCACAACGAACATGCCCCTTTCACGCGTACACGCGGTGCACGTATTCCACGTGGACTTGCGAACTGCGCAGAAGGGTATTTTCACCGTGCCTGACACTTTGGCCGCGGGTTTTCGCTGCGCACCTGGTCGGCTGCAGGCCGTGGGGGAACGCTCGTGCCTGCGGGTACTTTCGCCTGCACTCACAAAATCGCTCAGTGGTGTATTGCACCACTCCACACTTGTGAAAGCACGCTCTTGTACTCCGCGTCAACTATCGTTCACTCACGACACGACCTGCGGCTGGCCGTTCGTCGTACGAAACGCCCGTGACCGCAGGTACTTTCGCTTGTGTTCCCACAGGTCGCTCGATGGTGTATTGCACCACACCGCAGCCCGTTAGAACACGCTCTTGTACCCACTTGTCAGCTAACGTTCGCTTACGCGCACGACTGGGTCGTTTCCGCCGTTACGGGACGCCCGTGACCGCAAATACTCTGGCCTGTGCTCCCACAAGTCGCATCGGTGGTGTATTGCACCACACCGCAACACAAGTTCGCGTATTCGCTTGTCAACTAGCGATCACTCACAGCACACAGACTCATACGGGCACACACGCGAAATTTCCTGCAATTACGTCTACAAAGGGAAAGTTATCGAAATATTGACCGCGAGTTTCGTTTAAAAATGCCTACGCATTTGTTTATTAAATTTTTATAATTTTTCTTCACACATTCCATTTCCTTATTCTATTACATTTGTTTTCACTAAACTGTCCCTTCCTCGCTGTGTCCCTGCCTACTTCGCACCATACGTTGCTTCTCTTTGCTTTGCTTCCTTTTACTTCGTTGCACTGCTTACCTCGCCTTTGCTTCTAGGGAGTCCTTGTCCATTGTCCTTGACGTTTTGTAAATGTTCCTGCTCAGGTCCTTTTCACTTTGTAAATATTTTGTCACTTTTCGCTTTTTATTTTTTTTCCCAGGAGCAGCCTTGTCCGGCCTCGTTCAATCGCCTTGCATTTCTGTCCCGTGGCCTAATTTTGCAGCCTCGATTTCGACGCTTTTCGTCCGCTGCCCGTGGTCGCTGCCTGGGCGGCGCTGCCCGCGGTCGCTACCCGCGGTCGCTGCCTATGCTCGGCCGATCATGCTTCGGCTCGTGTCGCTCTGCTTGCGAACTTGTCGTTTTGCCTAGCCTGGCGCCCTGCATGCCTAGATCGGCACGCGACTTGTAGCTTTGCCTAGTTCGGTTCGCGACTTGTCGCCTGCATCGATCCGTTCCTGCGTCTCTGCTGCGTCGGCTTTGTGCTGCCTGCATGCTCTGCTTGCTTCGCGCTGCTCGTCTGCCTTTGCTCGCCTCGGTCTGCTTCTGGAATTTTCGGGTGCCGTTACAGACGCGCTGCTCGAAATTTGTCGAGACGCCGTTACACATGCGTCGCAAAATTTGTCGAGACGTCGTTTGCTTGTGTGCATGGATGCCGACCATCGGGCGTTTGCCTGCAGTTTGCACATCGCGTACTTGGACTTGCCTATGCCCCTGCCTATGCCCCTGCCTATGTTTCGCCTATGCCTTGCCTACGTCTTGCCTATGTCTTTGCCTATGCCTTTTGCTTATGTCTTTACCTATGCCTTTGCTTGCTTAAGTCTAACTGTCCACATTTTGCTACCCATTATACGCAAAACTATGGGGTATTATAAACTTAAAGGTATTTTATTCCAAGTATTTTGTCTTAAAACTAAATAACGACTGTGATGCGCTTATGCGTCGTCACAGCCTTAAAATAATTTTATGGGA
Organism: Zaprionus tsacasi; assembly: GCA_018904105.1. Taxonomy (NCBI): domain Eukaryota; kingdom Metazoa; phylum Arthropoda; class Insecta; order Diptera; family Drosophilidae; genus Zaprionus; species Zaprionus tsacasi. The sequence continues at coordinate 24,607 of JAEIFR010000041.1, forward strand.
AGTGAGTTGGTATTAGTTCTTGTCCTGTACGATAAGCTGAATGGTCTCATAATGGAACTTTGCTGATCCAAATAGGAATGTGTTAATGGCGGAGTGGTTATAGTTGCAAACTGCATATTACAAGCATTTTGAGATCCATTGTTCAAATCACCTCTCAGGGGCACAAATTTTTTTTTGTTTTTCTTCAGTTCTTACTTTTTTTTAGCATTATGCTTCTTTTAAAATTGATAATAACGATAAGGCGAGTTAGAAAAACAAATTGGACTGTGAGACGTATTTTTTCCCAGTCAATATTTAAATAATTAAATAAATTCAGATACATATTACAAATTCATATATACATTAAGTTATACACATTGTTACCTCCGACCGTCTCGACCTAAGGCCATTTGGTAACTCGCGCTCGACTGCAGCCTTTCCGACTTGTTTTATATTAAGGCAATAAAAATTAGTTATAAGCGCCCTCTGTAATCATATGGTACTATCAGCTATTACGGCCATCTGTTTGTGTACCAACTGGTTCCAATAAATAAATGCAATTATCTGCAATCGAATTGCATCATTGAATGGGTAACAAAAAAACTATTGGTAACTAGATCAAAGGTAATCGATAAAATTACGGTGACTGTCTATGGACTCTTCTTTTTTGATCAGAACCAGACGTCGGACGAGCGCTCTCGTGGAAAGATAAATATCTTTCAAGCCTGGAAAAAATGCAATTTTTTACATAAAGCTTTTGGTTAAAGAACTAAACATATTGTAAGTACACTTTCACCTAAATAATTTTATAAATTCTAACAAATTAATTTAAATAAATTCTTACGAATTATTATAAGACCCCCCAACTTTAATGCGAGACCAGGTTAATGTTTTCTTTTATTGCCTCGGCAATTATCTGCAGAATCTAATTATAATTAATCTCTAGATTCTGCTATTAACCTCTTGGCACTAGTTTTCACCTTTGCGTTCACATGCACTTAGGTATCCGACGGAGCCCGACTTATCCCCCAGAGTGCAACAGAATATATGGAAGTGATCCACTTCAAAATATTGTTTAAAACACGTTAATTGCTAAATTACTTTTTTCTCTTGGGATAAATATATAACAGTCATCTAAAAAAAGGTTTTAAAAAAACTCCTAAATTAATCTAGCTATATCTCAAATTATATAAATATGTAGGATGGGATTTAAGCTGGTTAATAATGTATGCTGTAGTATTAGAGTATATGTATATAAATATAATATATATATATATATAATAAAATAAAAAGTCCAGTGTTCAGGTGGTACGCGGCCTCCGCCGTTACGGCTCACTGGCCCCGCTCGGTGACGGTCACCGCTCCTCGGCCGTTGATGCGTGCCCTGAAACGTACGCCGTCTCCGTCCGCCAACACCGATGCTGGCTTACGGGGGTGCCGCTCCAGGTGCCCTTGCACCCGCTCTACCACTCAGCGGGGCAAGCGGTGGTCAAAGGTGGGCACTCGCCATTCTCGCGGCGCGAGAACCCACTGCTCCGGGTGCTTCCGCCCGGTAATGGGCAACCTTTCGGCCCGAACCATTGCTAACAGGGCCTCTCCGACTTCCGCCCGGTGATCAATGACGGGACGCGCGGGTGGCCACACCGAATCCTCCTCCGACTCCTCCTCAGAAGACGATGGGAACGGTCCGGCCCGCACCTTCACGTACACGCTCTCCCCTTTTAGTATGCCCTTTAGGGGAGGCGGTGTGAGGACACGCCAAATGCGTGCTGGTGGGAAGACCGGCCCGTCTCCCATCGCACAAGCCCGGCTTGTAGTGGGTCCCTCTTCTTCGGGCGGCCCGCCCGACTCCGTCTTGGTGATAGGCGGCGCGGGTGGTATGCCCATGCTGCTTGACTCACTTATTGGGCTGTAACGGCCCAACTCCTCGGGGTAAGTTTCCGAACTTGGGGTCTCGGCGACACCGGCGAGGCAGTGACCCGCAAACCCTTGGGCTGCGATCCAATCATTAAAGCCCGGAAACCACTTCTCTGTTTCCATGACGTTGTTTTGGTCGTCGGCAGGTTGCTCCTCGGTACCAGGCGCCATTAAATCCGGGAACCACACCTCGGTTTCGGTGGAGTCGGTGCTGATGGTCCCAGGCTGCGGTACCAGTGGTGGCATGCCTTCCATGTCCAACCCCTCGAACATGATGTCGAGAATCCCCTCATCCGCCGGCCGCTGCTCAGGTGGGAACCAGTCTCGGTCCGGTTCGAGGCTATAAATTTCAAAAGAGTTACTTCAGGAGTGTTCACCTGATAGATCCTAGTGGGTGCCATGGTAAAAGGTCCCTACCTAACGTGGTGCGTCTAAAGCCTACGTCTATGTCTTAATAACTAAACCTGCCTATCTGCTTATTTTAAACCCCCCCTTGCCCCCCAGATACCTGGTGACCTTCGCTGGTGGGTTCTCCTTCGAAGTACGCCTTCAGGTCATTCAATCCGGCGTTGCGTCGTTGCTTCGTCTTAACATCCTGCAGCCGTAAGATTGTAGGCGAAGTATACGTCAGTACCCTGTAAGGCCCGTCATAACGAGGTGCGAGTTTGGCGGCAAATCCGTCGACTGCTTTCGACAAGTGATGTTGTCGCAACAGGACGAGATCGCCGATGGCTGGCTTCCATTCTCGGCGGCGCAGGTTATAATGTCGTCCTTGGATCGCACTCGCTTGCTGCGCATTCTCGGCAACGGTCTTGTGTACTTCCTGTAGGTGTCGTTCCTTGTCCTCCGGTGTCCTAGATTCCGTTCGGATGATTGGAGTCACTTCCTCGTAGAGTGCTCCAGGCAACCGCGGCTCGCGACCCTGCACTAAATACGCCGGACTAAATCCAGTGGTGTCCGAGGCACTGGTATTTATCGCCAGGCTAATTTCGGGCAGGTGCTCGTCCCACGTCCTCTGTTCCTCGCCTAAATATTACGCCACCACGGTTTTAATGGTGCGGTTCACCCTCTCGGTGGGATTTTTCTATGGTGTGTACGGTGCGGTGTGTTGTAAGTCCATGCCCAGTTGTTTGCAGAATGTCCCGAAGATCCGACTCGTGAACTGCATCCCGTTGTCGCAGTCGAAAGTTTGGGGTACTCCGAACCTGGCCAAAATCCGTTCCCGGAACGAGCGCATCAGGTGGATCGCCGTTGCCTTCCGTAATGGAACCAGTTCCACCCACTTCGAGTAAGCGTCGAAGAACACCAACAACATGGTATTCCCGTGGGTAGAGCGCGGGAATGGTCCCACGAAGTCCGCGCACAGAACGTCAAAAGGTGCCTGTACCTGCCGGGTGTGCATCCGCCCTGGAGGTTTCAGTTGGCTCACCTTGAATTTCTGGCAGGTCTCGCATTTCTGGACGTATCGGGCTACGTCTCGAAAGAGTCCTGGCCAGTAGTAACGCTGACGGACCCGGTTCAGGTTTTTCCGTACTCCCTGATGTCCGCCGGCGGGTTGGTCGTGACACTCACTAAGCACTCGCTGGCGTAATGGCCTGGGTACGCAAAGCTTCCACGGCGTGTAGTCCTCCTCGTCAGGTCGAAATCCTCCTCGTCGGTATAACTGGCCATGTTCCTGGATGAATTCCGGGTATTTCTCGGGTTCCTTCTCCAGAAGGTCCAGCATTCGGGTGATCCACGGACAAGCACTCCTTCTCTGTGGTAGAGTCCCGGCTCTCGGCTCCTGAGAGGCGTCGACTCGCGTAGGCAATGACTCGTTCGGTTCCTTGTATCTGCTGAGTTAGTACCGCGACAAGTCCGACGTCGCTTGTGTCCGTTTGGAGCGTGAACCGCTCGCTGAAGTCCGGGCAGGCCAGTATCGGTGCTTCCGTAAGGCTTGTCTTCAATGCCTCGAACGCTCGCTGCTGATCCTCGTCCCACGTCCATCGGCGACCCTTTTTCAGCAATGCTGACATAGGTTGCACCAATGTGGCGAAATTTGGTACAAATCGCCGGTACCAGGAGGCGATTCCAAGACATCTCCTCAGTTCCTAGACGGTCGTGGGCGGTTGCAGCTCCTTGATCGCGGCAATCTTGTTGGGATCAGTGTGAATCCCACCTTCACTGACCTGGTGTCCCAAGTAAACGATGCTTTTCTGGAAAAAGCTGCACTTGGCCTTGTTCAGGCGCAAGTTCGCATTCCGCAGTCTCCGGAACACCTCTCGAAGGTTGTCCAGATGTTCCTTGAACGATCGCCCTACGACGATGATATCGTCGAGGTATGCGAACGCATGCGGCTCCATGTCCGGTCCGATGACTCCGTCCAACGCGCGTTGAGATGTGGCCGGGGCTGAATGCAACCCAAACGGCATCACCTTCCAGTGGAAAAGGCCTCGGCCGGGCACCGTGAATGCGGTGTACTCTCGGCTGCTCCGGGCCATGGGTATCTGCCAATAACCACTCTTCAAGTCCAACGTGGAGATGAACTTTGCATCCTTGAGCTTCTCCAAGATATGGTTGATCCGTGGCAGCGGGTATGCGTCCGGAATGGATTTCGCGTTGAGCTGGCGATAATCCACGCACATCTCTGGTCTTCTTCCCTACGAGTACAATCGGTGCACTGTATGGGCTCCAGGATGGCTCGATCCTACCATCTCGCAGAAGCTCATCAACTTGCTCGTTGATGATCTTCTGCATGGCCGGATTCTTCGGGTAGTACCTCTGCTTAATAGGGTACGCATCCCTCATGGTGATGGTGTGCTCCGCAATGCGCGACACCCCCATCAGCCCATCAAATTTGGCCACCTCAGACTGTAGGAAGGCCTCCACCTGTTCCTTGTCTGACGCTGCTCCAGTTTCCTGCGCCGCGGCGCCTCGCAATGCAGCGTGGCTAGGCGTGGGCCGTCTCCTACGGCGCCTACGCTTGCCTCGAGCTGCTAGGGTAACTCGGCTCTCGTTATCGCCTGGTTCCCTCGTGCCTTCCTCTGTTCCCGGGTTGTTCGCCACGTTTTGAACACCCGGCTGCTTATCTATGATCTGTTCGTCTCGTACTCTGCTTTGATTTCCTTCACGTTGTTCCTGCAATTTCTCCTGCGTCTTTTGTCGTTTCCTTTGTTGATTCTCTCTGCCATGGTCGCTGCTCTGTCCATCTGTGTTCCTGGGTTGTCGGAACGGATTCAGCCGCCGCGCGGTGGGACAAACTGGTGGTAAGACCGCGGCCTTATTATTTGCTTACGCCACTGCTTCCTCCGTTGTCCGGCGGGTTGTTCCGGCCGTCTGGATTGTCTCCTCCGGTGTACTTTGGAGGCGCAATCGTGCTTGCCCGCACTCGAGGGTCGCCTCGATTCCGCACAGGAAGTCCATGCCGAGGATAACGTCATCCAAGATGACCGGCAGCACCAGCATCGGTATGATCGTCTCCTTCTGTCCGAGCTGGACACGCACTCGTAGGGCTCGTGTCACTTCCCTCGACGATCCGTCAGCCAGCTTAATGCGGACCAGCGGCGCCCGCTCGTTGTCGGCCGTACTCAGCCGGGTGGCCATACGCTCACTTATGAAGCTGCGTGTGGCTCCCGTGTCGATCGTGGCATCCGTCGTCAGATCCTCAATTTTGACGAACGCGATGACACGACCACTGCCGCACCGCATCGGTGCTACTTCTGGGGACCTTGAGGCTGCGTCTCCGACTGGTTCCCCATCGGTTGAAGACGCGAAGCATTTCCCGCCTGGTCCCGCCGGCAGCAGTCCACAGTGCGCACGTCACGCCGTCCACAGTCCCAGCAGAAAAGGACACTGTCGTTGCGGCAGTTCGTCTGCACGTGTCCAGGCTGCGCGCAGTTGTAGCAGAGGCGCTGCGTGTTGCTCCTGGTGAGTTCCGGCGCCGCCGAAGCTCCGTTGACCAATGGAGTGTTTCCGCCATCGCTCGTGGCCGGAATTTGTGCTGATCTCGATTGCTGATCGCTCCTCCTCCTCCTGCCGTTGTAACTCCTTGGTAGTCTCGAAGGTCGTGATCAACTGGTTCAGCTGGACCAGAGTCTCGAACTCATGGCGCCGAGTGAACAGCTGGTACTCGGGCAACAAGTTGTCGTAGATCCTCTCTAACTCCTGATCCCGAGTGTATCTGGCGCGTTGCATCATCGTCCGTAACTCCAGGGTGTAATCGCGGAACGGCTCGCCTTGTCGTTGTACGCGGCTACGATCTCGATCTCTACGCTGCTACGATCTCTCGACGAGATACGATCTCGGCCTCCAGTCGTTGGAAATACCGCGGCGGTAAGAAGAAATCCATGAATTCTTGTTTGAATTCTTCCCACGTGGCTCGGTAGAGGCGGTTCACTCGGAACCAGTCCTCAACCTGTCCCGACAGCGTGTTCGCGATCACCTGCGGCAGCTGTTGTACGCTAATTTGGTACATTTCAGCCTTCTCTTCCAGATGCTCAATGAAGCGCCATGGATCCGCTGCCGTCCCATTAAACGACACGCCCCAGCGGTGCACACGGTCTGCCAGTTCGTATGACTCCATCCTCCTGTAGCTGGCTCCAGTCATCGGGGGCTCGGTTCGCTGATCCTACAACCGGCTGGAAGTGCCGTATTGGACGCTGGAGCGGGTGGGATGTGTCGGCTAGTAACGCTCCTCGAAGGACTTGCTGCCCGTCTAACTTCCAGTCTCGGTATAGCGATGATGGTTTCTGCGACGTCTTCCATCGGCGCCGGCGTGGTGTCGAGTGAGCTCCTGGGTGTTTCAGCTCCGGTGTTACAGCGTTGCCTAAGCTGGCCTCCAGCTCCATCAGTCGTTGCAGCTGTTCCTTCGGCAGGTCCCTTTGACTGGAGAAAGCTACCAGACGGCTACGAATTTCCTCCACTGTACCACTCGTGTCCAGTCCGAATTCCTTGAGGATGGATTGCAGCTCGCTCTTCCTACGGAACGCGATCAAGCGTGTTCCCATGTTGGGCATGTTCGTTTGTATTTGTTTCGTTTCTTGACAACGGGAAAAAATTAAATGGCTCACCATGTTTTCTCGATTCACTGCTGGGTATTTCGCAGCCGTTATTGTCAGGAAACTATCTTTGTTTAAAAGAAAGTTCCCCAAGGATATAACGATGTATGCCAACGATGTTGCCGGCTCGAGGATCCGGACGCGACTCGGTTTTATTAATGTTCACTTTTAGTCCAAAATCAAAATGCTTGCACACGCAGAAAATAAATGATCCCGAGATAGCAGGATCAAAATGTTTGCTCGCGAAATTACCGTTTACGAAGGATGGGTGCAGTGGTGATTATCGGCGGTCTACAAGTCTTGTCAGTACCAGGACATCTAAATAAGTAATAGAAAAAAAATAAAGTAATATTAATAATGTAAGTAGTGAATAAGTAAAAAAAGAAAAAAAAATAAAAATAAATAAATTTTAAGTAAAAAAAAATAATTTAAAAAATAAAGAAAGTAGTGAAAAGAAAAATAATAATAAACTAATGGAAAAATATTAAAATAAAATTAAAAAAATTTTATATTGAAAAAAATTTAAATTATTAATAAAAAATTTTTTGAAAATTTATTATAATATAAGTCAAACACAAACTAATTAACTCAAAAACAATTTTAATTTTAAGTAATTTAAACACCAAACAAACTTATTTTTTCAATATGAAACAATTTAAATAACCTATGTCACAGTAATATTTTACCTTAATGAATATTCCCCTTTATGGTTAATTTTAACAATTTAATCAGACCACTAGTACTTAATATAGAAAGAGAAGCTGAACCAACAGAACCTAACCCACATAGTTTACACCAACAACGCAGACAAATTACAAGACAAGAAACACATCAACAAAACAGAAACATAATGGCACAACCTGAACAATTAACTGCAACCATTCGTCAGATTCTGAGCGAACAACTTCTGATTCTCTTAGAACAAAGTCAAAATACTGGCTTCGATTTCGCGAATGCCGAAAGCCAGGGTATTGCCCCAGAACACCGACTTGATCTACAAGACTTAGACAAAGTTCCTGATATCGTCAAATCTCTTCATGAATTTTCCGGCGATCCAGCTGAGTTTGGCTCTTGGAAAAAGAGTGTAGATAGAATATTAGAAACCTATGCTCACACCATAGGTACAGCAAAGTATTTTGGTATCCTACATACAATTCGAAATAAGATAAAAGGCAACGCTGACATCGCCCTCGATTTTTTATAACGTCCCTTTTAAATTGGACAGCTATCTCCAAGTGTTTAACATTACATTATGCAGACAAACGCGACCTCGCTACTTTGGAATATCAAATGACTACAATATTCCAAAGACCCAATCAGACGGTTGAAGAATTTCATCAAGTTGTTTATAGACATCTGTCTTTAATACTCAATAAAATAAACTGCATGGATTTAGCCAGAGAATCAGAACTGCTTATGACCAAGTTGTTCAGAGATAAAGCTTTAGATACCTTTATCCGAGGTCTTCGTGGTGACCTCCCACGTCTGCTGGGCATGAAAGAGCCCACTGATCTCCCATCTGCTTTGCACCTGTGCTTAAAGCTAGAAAATCAGACGTACCGTACTAATCACGCTTCGGCAAGATTTCAGCAGAGCACTTTTAGAAACACACCTCAAGGGCCGCTACCACGCTCACAACCTATACCTAATAATATGGGTTTACAAGCTAGACCTATGCTACCTCCCAGACCAATGCCGTTACCACCTTTACCCATGCCAATGGGATTGCCTAATACTAACTTTGGGCATCCACAATACCGACCAGTGCCGAATAGTTTCGGTAACCAATTTCGACCAGCACCTATAGCACAAGCTCCACCACATCATCCATACCAACCACCTCGTCCGATTGCAACCAAACCCCAACCACGACCAGAGCCAATGGACGTAGATAGAAGCCTTCACAGTAGGCAACTTAATTATATGAACAGACCTCAATTTGATCCCACCGGCAAAAGACCCCCAATACCTATCGCAGACCCCGCTAAGAGGCAAAGAAACTTTAATATCCAAACAGAGGTGGAACAGCAAACAGAGTCAGAGCAAGAGGCATTGTCAATGACCGACTACGAACAAACACTGGCAGAACAAGAAGAACAGACGAACTGTGAAGAAACACTAACTGAATACACAGAACTTATCAATAGCAATGACCAAGAACTTCAATATGACTATACCCACCTCAATTTTTTAGAGTAATTGACTCCTCGCTGCCGTACTTCGAATGTAAGGTGAGGAGTGGAGAAATTTTAAAAATACTTATCGATACCGGCTCTAATAGAAACTATATTCAACCGAGACATGTCTCAAACCCATTACTAAATAAAATCGTATTCAATGCTGTCTCTGTAGGCGGTAATACTAAAATTACTCATCATAAAAACGCCAATCTATTTAATGACACAGATACATTAATTAAATTCTTTATACTACCAACTCTTAAAACTTTTGACGCGATATTAGGCAATGACAGTTTAAAAGAGTTAGGTGCAGTCATTGACACAAAAAACAAAATAATGTATTTAAGAAATGGCACAAATGTCCCCATTAAAGAAAAAAATTCGATTCAGTTAACGTAATAGTACCAAGGTCAGATCATTTTACACGCAATCAGCGAATTGAATTAAACCGCCTACTCAGAAATTACCCAAACTTATTTGCAGAACCGGATGACAAATTGACCTACGTCACTAATGTAAAAGCCGAAATACGAACGACTAATGACACACCAGTATACTCTAAATTTTATCAGTACCCAATGAGTTTAAAAGCCGAGGTGGACAAGCAGATTAAAGACCTTCTAGAAAACGATATAATACGACCATCGCGATCTCCATACAATTCACCTGTGTGGATCGTACCGAAAAAACTAGATGCTTCCAATATTAGGAAGTATAGAATGGTCATTGATTATAGAAAGTTAAATAGTGTAACGATACCCGACAGATACCCTATACCGGACATAAATGGAGTCATTGCACAGTTAGGTAATAATAAGCTCTTTTCTGTTCTAGACCTGAAAAGTGGATTTCACCAAATTCCACTAAAGGAAAGGGATATAGAAAAAACAGCATTTTCCGTAAACAACGGAAAATACGAGTTTACTAGACTCCCTTTTGGCTTGAAAAATGCCCCTTCAATATTCCAACGCACCCTTGATGATATTCTTAGGGAGCACATAGGAAACATCTGCTACATTTATATTGATGATATTATTGTCTTTAGCAAAGACGAAGAGACCCATTGCAAAAATCTAGAAATGATTTTTAAAACACTAAACGCAGCAAACATTAAATGCCAACTTGACAAGTGCGAGTTCTTTAAGAACAAAGTAGAATTTTTAGGATTCGTTATATCGGACAAAGGAATTGAGACTAACCTAGCAAAGGTAGAAGCCATAGCTAATTATCCGCGCCCAAAAACCCTAAAGGAACTTAGATCCTTTCTCGGACTATCAGGTTATTACAGAAGGTTTATTTTGGGCTATGCTACTATGGCTAAGCCACTGACTGATTTGCTTAGAGGGGAAGACGGGCGCATTTCAAAGGGAATGTCTGCAAAGAAACAGATCCATTTAGACGACAAAGCGATAAAAGCATTTGAACAATTACGCAGTACTCTGATATCTAACGACGTAATACTCCACTACCCCGACTTTAAGAAAGAATTCACCCTAACCACAGACGCCTCTGACTATGCAATAGGAGCAGTACTATCACAATCAGACAGACCAATTTCATTTATATCTAGAACCCTATCTAAAACCGAAGAAGGATATGAAACAGCAAAGAAAGAAATGTTAGCCATACATTGGGCTGTTAATTTCTTCAAGGGTTATCTGTATGGTGGTTCAAAGGTAAAAATTTATACCGATCACGAACCACTCACACATGATTGCAATTGGAAAGGCGGGATAGCAATTAGAAGATGGAAGTCTTACTTAGACGAATACAATAAAGAACTGCTCTACAAGCCAGGGAAAGAAAATGTAGTGGCAGATGCTCTATCAAGGGCACCAAAGCAAGTTGAAGTTAATTCATTAACAGCAACTCAACATAGTGCTCAAACTTCCGGACACAATCTGATAGCGAGCGTTGAATCTCCGATCAATGTATTTAAAAATCAAATTTTTATACTTAAAGAAGAGCCACCTGATTATAAATTTACCCTCCCATTTCCAACATTCCATAGGCACACAATATCTCAGTTAACATATTCAGAGGAAGACCTAATACAAATTTTAAGAAAATACCTATATCCCACAGTCATTAATGGCATCCATACAACAGAAGATATAATGGGTCAGATACAAAAGATTTATCCAGAACATTTTGGATCCTTTAAAGTCAGATTTAGTCAAAAAAAAGGTAGAGGACATAACAATTGAAACAGAGCAAGATGAGCTTATCTTAAAAACTCATAATAGGGCACATAGAAATGCTGACGAGAACAAAATTCAGTTATCCGAAAAGTGCTATTTCCCCAAAATGAAATCTAAAATAGTAACTCTAATAAAACAGTGTCAAGTTTGCAAAGAAGGAAAATATGATAGGCATCCCACAAACCCAGAAATAACGGAAACACCAATTCCTGAGTTTCCGGGACACACAATTCACATAGACATTTTCTCCACAGAAAAAAAACTGGTACTTACGGCAATTGACAAATTTTCTAAGCTTGCGCAAGCAAAAATAATAAATTCAAAATCAATAGAAGATATTAAAAAACCCTTACATGATATCTTATTCTATTTTGGCGTACCAAAGTACGTTGTAATGGATAACGAAAAATCTTTTAATTCCGCCACTATAACCTTTATGATGAAAGATCAGTTGGGTATACAAATTTTCAAAGCCCCCCTTATAAAAGTTCCGTAAATGGACAGATAGAACGGTTTCACTCTACCCTCGCCGAAATTATGAGATGCTTAAAAACTAAACAGATACACCGCACATTTGAAGAACTTATTAGATTCAGCTGTCTATGAATATAATTTCACAATTCATTCTGTAACAAAAAAAAAGCCCTTTAGAAATATTTTTTGGCAGAAATATAACCATTGACCCAGAAAAATATGACGAAACCAGACAAAACAACATAGAAAAACTGAAATCAAAACAGACAACCGACTTAAATAACCATAACAAAAAACGCAAAAAAGATCAAGGATTATGAACCAGGACAGACAGTATTCATAAAACAAAACACAAGACTAGGTTCTAAACTGTCCCCACGGTATAAAAAAGGAAATAGTAAAAGAAAATAGACATACAACTATCGTCACCGAAGCCGGACGAGTTGTTCATAAAAGTAACATCAAAAGCGACTAGAAATTTTTTTTTTAAATGCTAAAAAGTCCGAAAAACTCCTAGAAATTAAACCTAAGTCCATTCAGTCCGAAAAAATTATATAAATAAAACAATGAAATATATAAAAAAATATATAAAAAGTTCAATCACATTTACCAGCCGTCGTCCGACTGCGGGTATCAATCCGATCATGAAGGGATCGGCCCATACCCGCCAATAAACTTGGTTATGATCGAGAATAATTTAAATAGCCTTATAACAAACAATAATGATCAGGTCATAATTAACAAACAATTGCAAAGTAGAATCAATAATTTAACAACAATTTCAAATATGCTTACAAATACAATAAAAAGAGATAACACATTTAACAATGACATAGCAACAAGTTTGCAAAATCAGGTCAGACTGATAAAAGAAGAAATTGTGAACATTAAATATGCAATTCAATGGGCAAAAATTAACATAATTAACACACTCCTTTTTAAATGAATTTGAGATTAATGAAGTACACAAAATTTTTCAAAAAAATAATGTAACCTCTTTATCAGTCGAAGAAATGCTAGAATTTGTCGATGTCTCGGTATTGCACAATAAAACAGCAATTATCTATATTATTAAAATACCAGAACTAGACCCCACTACTTATCAAGATATGTTAATAAAACCCGTCATTAAAAATAACTCCATTGTACACTTAGAGACGAACGAAATATTTGTGGCAGGAAATTAAATTATTAAGGTACCTAAAAATTGTAAAGTATCTAATTACCTAAAAATATGTAAAAATATGTAAGAAAACACTGTTAACTTAAGACAAACAAAATGTATTGCTAAGTTGATTGAGGGAAAGGAAGCGCTGTGTGACTTCAGTAACGCGGAACACGTCCAGGAAATAGAAGAGATCGATGGCAGCTTAATACTACTTAACAACTACACCGGCAACTTAATTCACAACAACATAACCTACAATCTAAAAGGGACATATCTGGTCCATTTCTGGAACGATACTGTTCAAATAAATAAAAAACAATATAACAATAAAGAAAAACTATACTAAAACCCGGAACACCAATTATCCAAATGTCACCCATCGAAATGGAGCGGTTCAAAATCTTATCACTAAAATCACTGGAGGCCCTTCACATTAAGAACACACAATACTTAAACAATATAATAACACACTCCACCATAAATCGCATCGCAATCTTCTGCTTACTGGGCACTATCATACTTTTGGCAATAATTTCCAAAGTATGGTTAAGGCCAAGGGAAAAAATAACCGTGCAAATTCAACAAGAGCTCCCCACGCTTAATAATAAAATAAAAACAAACAATTTGAAACCAAAGCCAATACAACCAGAATTCAACAATATTCCCTATTTCTAACGCCCACTTGAGGACAAGTAGGATTTTAAGGAGGGAGAGTTAACAACAATAAATATAAAACAATACAAACAGCTAACTAATCAATAAATAGTACTTAAAGCTAATAAACATAAAACAACATTTAACAAGAATTGCCTAAATAATAAATAACGAAATATTTAACAAGAATTGCAGTTCAATAAACTAAACATCCGCTTATCCAATAAGAACTGCAACATTGTATTACATTGTTCAGTTCAATAAACTAAACATCCGCCCAAAACGTCGCAAATGCCACCAACAGCGTCCGCAGTTTGTCTTGCGTGAGCACTTTCGACCCTTGACGACAAATTGCTGACATTGCAGATCATGGCCGGTTCAATCCAGATCTGCAGAGCTCTGCCGTGTCGCTGCCTAACACCCACAGCTATATTAGGGTATTCTTAAGACTCTTCTGTTCAGTCACAATTGGGAGTTGAATAAAACGACATCAAGATAAAGTTTCTGAGTTTTAATAAAACGGAAATTAATTTATACAAGTTGCCTGCGCCGGCGCAGAGAAGAGTTAGGTTAGGCCGTGTAAGATAAAATCAGAAGGTCAAAATTTGCGCCTACGTCAGTGTGCGCAGTAGTCGTAGACATGTGTAGAACCTGTCCTACGACTGATATGAAAACTATGATTCATATGCATGCATCGATGTCTATGTCTATTCTTTGCTACTAATGCCCTGTGTGAAATTTGCAATGTGGGTCTTGTGCCTTCCTGCATACCCTGCATGAATTAGCTACGTGGGTCTTTAGTCCTCGGAAGATGTTTAAAATTCTAAAAACTAAATGTTTAGTCATAGTAGTCCTAGCTCGGGCGCCATCAATAAGGATGTTTTCTCAGGCTGGCCAGGGTCTTTAGAGAACATTTTTAAATACTAGGACCACTATTAATTTAACAAGAGAGTTTACTAGCAGATCATACCTTATATATATGGACAGGGTATAGGCGATATATATATGGCCCACGTCCGTGTGCTCGCTAAACACGTGATAGTGGACTCTACCACCACGCGGTCCTTTTGAGGCTCACGTGCACGTGTCGCGTGTCACGCGTGCCTGGCTGCCAGCCTATCAAGAGGAACGCAAGTGGCCGCGGGTGCTTTTCGCTTGCACTCCCCAAGTCGTTGGTGTATTCCACCATTCGCAACTAGGTAGAGAGCACAACCACGTGCCTCTCACGATCGGCCGTTGGTCGTGCAGAAATGCCCGTGGCGGCAGGTTCTTTCGCCTATACTCCCACAAGTCCCTCAAAGGTGTATTTCACCACGCCGCAACTTGTTAGAGCACACGCTCACGCACCCACTCGTCAACTGACGTTCACTCACGACACTAACTGTGCGTGTCTACAGAATTCGCTTACTGGTCAGCGGAGCACCGGCATACCAGAAAGCGCGATTCTGCAAGTTCACACTCACCCCGCACACACGTTCACGACACTTTTCCCACAATGAAAGAAAGAATGTAACACTGGGTATATTTTGAATAATCACGCGGGTTGGGTTTTCATTTAAATATTTAATAACACGATTTAGTTCCATGGTTCATTGTTTCCTAGCACTAGTTCTTATCCTAGTTAGTCCCTGCCTTCCTGCCTACTTCGTACCATCACGTTTGGCTCTAGCTTTGCTTCGATTTTTATATTTTATTACAGCTCACCTCGATCCTCCTGCGACAGGATTCATCCTTCTCAATTAGGCGCTCCTTGGCTGGCACTTTATAAAAACTTTTTACTTTTATTTTTCTATTCCGCGGGAGAATTTTGCTGCCGGCTTCGTTGGCTGCTCACGATCAATTACCCTTGGCCTAATTTCCCAACTCGCGTTTCGCTGCTGCTTACATGTCGCTGCGGCTTGCCTGTCGCCGCTGCCTTCGGCCAATCTTGCTGGCTGCTGCGGCTGTACTCGTATTTCGATTCTTACACGGCGCCGTTCGCATTTCTGCATGTCTGGCGTCGCTGTTTGGCTAGCGCTGCTGCCTGCTATGCGTCGCTACTGGCTTAGCGTCGCTGCTGGCTTAGCGTCGCTGCCTGTCTAGCGCCGCTGTCTGTCTGGCGCCGCTGCCCAAAAATTGGTTGCGATGCCGTCGCGCGCTGTCTGTGCACAAGCTCTGGGTGACCAAGCAGCGTTACGTGTGCAAGTGTTCGATTGCCTGACCAAATGCGCGAGCCCTGGGAACCAAGTTACCGTTACTAGGCAAGTGTTCGACTGTGCGTTAGTTCTGGGTACAGAGGCACCGTTACTAAGCATGGGTGCCGAGTGTCTGGGGTTTCCCTGCGTTATGTGCCTTGGTTCACATGTTCTGCCTAAGCTCTTGCCTTTGCCTATGCTTCTGCCTCAATTCAAGAAACTACTGCTAGGTATGTTGGACTTAAATATATCTATTTTATTTTAAGAATGAATTGAAATAATAATGTGGCGTCGCTTCGTGCGGCGTCACAAGAGATAGACATATACCATCGCCGATTTTTTTGTAGACCTTTTCAATGTGTAGAATACTTAGTACATTATTTTGATAAAACTCGCAGGGTTCAGCTGGCATTTGCAAAAAAATGTAATTATTTACGACATCGCATTAGAAACCTCAAAAATAACTGTATTTCTCCACTATTTAATAGATGTAATTATACATATAAACCTTCCTCTTGAATCACTCTATCTA
Organism: Zaprionus tsacasi; assembly: GCA_018904105.1. NCBI lineage: Eukaryota > Metazoa > Arthropoda > Insecta > Diptera > Drosophilidae > Zaprionus > Zaprionus tsacasi. The sequence continues at coordinate 40,922 of JAEIFR010000041.1, forward strand.
TTAAAAAAAACCGCATCAAAATCCGTTGCGTAGTTTCAAAGATTTAAGCATACAAAGGGACATAGGTACAGAGAAAGGGACTTTGTTTTATACTATGTAGTGACGCCAAGGAATTGTCGACGTAAAATTTGTATTAACAAGTGGATATGGCTACAGTCGAGCGCTCGACAGTAAGATACCCTTCTCCCAATTTTCTAAATCTGTTATAAATGTGTAACTACAGTACATATAGCTTACTCGCTCGCACTCATACAGCGACGCGCGTAAAGAGTAAAGCGACACGACGCAACGTCGACGGAGACGTCAATTGCTCAAATCAGCGCGCAGGCTGCTGCTCGTACATTTGTATTGAAAACGTTGACTAGAATAACTCCTGTGTTATTGGTCCGATCGGATTGTAATTTGAAGAGTATGTTCATATGACATTTACCATTATACATACCAAAGCAGAACTTTATATATTGAATACTTTGCTTAATAATCACAAATTACCAATTTGCGGGGGCGGTGGGCGTGGCATCAAACATTTGAAATAAACTTCATCTGCGTGGGAAATATGGGAACCTCCATGCCAAATTTGGTGTCTCTAGCTCTTTTAATAGCTAAGATCTGTTGTCTCAAACAGACAGACGGACAGCTGGACAGACGGACAGACAGACGGATATGGCTCAATCGAATCGGCTAGTGATCCTTAGCAAGAATATATATACTTTATGGGGTCTGCCACGCCTCCTTTTGCCTGTTACATACATTGCACAAAGTTAGTATACCCTTTTTTGACCATTTTCAATGGTCGAAGGGTATAAAAATACCACATTTCTTTTATTTTTAAAATTCACGTTGTAAAATACAGCAAACTCCTGGTTCTTTAATTATAACGAAATAACCTTAATGAAGTAATACACTTGAATATTTAGAATGTTAGGTCAGTTAGTTAGTTAAAGATTACAGAATGAACTTCGCTTAAACTTTTCAGTTGTTTCCGGTATTGATGACCGATGGAGGAGAAGAAATGACTAAACATTAGGGACAAGGGATCTTCTAATATATTGTTGCAACTGGCTATCATGGAAGGGGTGGGATCAAGCATATCCAGGTATAGGAGAGAGTCAAAAAGGAGGACGTAAATTCTGTTGTTGTGTGGCTGTCTGATATGCCACTTCTACTTTTTTGGTTCTTCAGATCCTATTTAGTTGTCTGGCGATATATCATGCTAATTTCTTGTATTTGTATTTATATTATTGTTGTTGGCGCTCCACGCTAAGAACGTCCAGTTCAGAAAGCTGATACTTCTTGTTCGAAGTTATGCTTCACGCTGCCAGAAATGCTGAGTGAACATTGTTTTGAATCATGTAACCTCTTCAGTTTTAGTACAACATTGAAAATGGTCAAAAAAGGGTATACTAACTTTGTGCAAATGTATGTAAAATGCATAAGGAGTCGTGGCAGACCCCATAAAGTATATATATTTTTGCTCAGGATCACTAGCCGAGTCGATTGAGCCATGTCCATCTGTCTGTCCGTCTGTCTGTTTGAGACAACAGATGTCAGCTATTAAAAAAGCTAGAGACACCAATTTGGTATGTAGGTTCCTATATATTCGGTGCAGAACAAGTTTATGTTAAATGTTTGATGCCACGCCCAGCGCCCCCGTAAATCGGTAATTTACGATTATTAAGCAAAGTATTTAACTTATAAAGTTATGCTTTGGTATGTATAAAGCTGAATGCCATATGAACATATTATCCATTACAATCCGATCGGACTTATAACACAGAAGTTATTCAAGTCAACGTTTTCAATACAAATGTACGAGCAGCAGCCTCTTAGAGCTGCTACTAGCAGTTGACGTCGACGTCGACGTTGCCTCGTGTCGCTTTACACTTTACGCGCGTTGCTGTGTGAGTGTGAGCGAGTAAGCTATATGTAGTAAAAGTATATGTGCAGAATTTCAGTTTGAAATTATGAGTGTGGTTACACGTTTGAAACTAGCTTTGAAAATTGGGCGATAGGTATGTTGCAGTCATGCTCGGTCGACTTAAACCTTACCATTTTGTCTTTTAATGTTACTAAGAACTGAGGAGGTGGACATTTAGTGTGCCAGGAATTCGTTCATAACAACTATCGGCTTGGTTTTGCATGGACAACTTGAAATAATGTCATGTCAATTAAAAACAAGTCGGTAAGGCTTCAGTCGAGCGAGTTACCATAACAGCGACAACCCTGTCGTTCATCTCGGACTCATCTCAACTCTGTGCACATCAACGATATATCGATATTGCTGTATCGATATAGCTGCATCGATATAGGTGCATCGATACGCATCCCTAATGCATAACATTTTGCAATAAAGCTTCCTCTTTTGAATTGGATCACCGAGCTGAACAGTCGTGTCAGAGAAAAAACAACATCTAAACTAATTTAAATAATTATCATATATATCATATACACATTACATATACACATTGTTACCTCCCACCGTCTCGACCAAAGGCAATTTGGTATTGGCGCAGCCGGCTCGTACTCCACATTCATTGAAAGGAGGGAACCACGAGTATAATTATCAAGAAGTAAGCGAACAAAGAAATTAAAATATAAATTGTGCATATTACTTATATACATACATGTAAAACAAGGAATATAGATGTATGTATATGTGTAATTCAAATGTACAATGTATTTAAGTGGTGCAAGAAGAGTAGGGCATATACACATGTAAATATATGAAATAAGAGAAATTCATTAAAAAAAAAAAAAAAGGGATATAATACAAAAAATTACTGTGTAAGTTATATCAATCTCCTATTCGGTATCCAGGGGGTCTTCCTTCTGCAGTAGAGGTACGCCTTTGACACTGAATTTAGGTTGATTATGTTGGAGGGCTTGACTTCGCCCCCTCAGTTATATTGCTAGCCTTATGGCGTATCAATGTAGTGTAATTAAGAACAAGGTTATTTTTACGGCTATGTGCCGGAGTTGAGCTGTAGTTTATTGAGCAGCTTTGTAAGAACTAAAACTAGTAAGTACAAAGAGATGTATTGTGGCTCCAAGCTAGAGTCGGCAAGCCGACGATAACGGAGCCACTTGCAATATTTTCAAGTGTCAGGTTACCGTTGCCGACCGAACGGCCGGGGCGCTGAACTCATACGTCAGCGGAATTTACTTGGAGCGACAATGTGCAGTTGTTTGTGTTTCTTACGCAAGACTTATGTGTTAACTACCCCCAACTATCCCGTTGATGGTGGTGGAAGATCGAGGTGGGTTCCATTTGTGGTGACTTCTGGACCGTCGTCTGTGCTGATCTTAGCGGCATTTTCATTGATTATGATGACGCCGTCGTCCACGAATGTGAATGGATTGAGATGGCTCGGTTGTGTTCGGCATGAGGCGGCGCTACCAGCGTGCAGTGCTCGGGCGCATGAGTCTTGTGCGGTAAATTTGCATACGGAGGCGTAGGTTGTCGCTTCGCACTCAGTGACTGCTAGTACATCATCGTTGCATTCGGCTACGGTGTCGTCTGATAGTTGCAATGCGACATGTTGGTGGGATACAGGGTATATGGTGACCTTTTGGCAAATGAATTTCGCCCTGGGATACGCTATTAAGATATGAATTATATTTTCGGACTGGAGGACTTTTATCTTGGACGCTTCTGTGAGACTAACTATGGGAATTTCTAACGGATGTTCATTTAAGATAGCTTTCAAATCGTTATGCTCGAATATAGTTGGATTGATTATGTTGGCTTTAGCCAATGTGATTGTGAGGATTAGGTTTGATATTTGATTTATTAAAATTCTATTTCTTGCTAACAGTGTTTCATACAAATGCGGACGGAGTATCTACTACGTCATTCTTTTTCGCTTTAATTATTTCATTTACTGCGTCAGTTAGTTTGTTGATCTTTTCTTGCGTTTCCGAGTTGATAACTATTTGCATCGATTAGTTGCGATTCGGACCACCTTACCTTCTCAAAGTCAGACGCATCTGGAGTGCCTGCTATGACCTTCAGTGCTGAGCCTAGGAAGTCTAAGCTTCTAGCCATTCTATGGTGTATTTGAATAACGGACAATAAACTCCTAATGTGGTCTATATCTGCATCTAATAACTTCCGCATATGTGATTGTGGAAATAATTCAATTAATTTTTCAGTCTCGTCTGCAATAACACCAAATTCCGTCAAATTACTAGAGTGCCTTAAATAGTCCCTTTGTTCCCATACCAATACCTTTCCGTCTATTATTGGAATATAATTGGAATGTGAATAGTCGATAATCCGACTTTTTACCATCCTTAACATTAACAAAATTGCAACTTGCATCCTGTAAAGAGAAACAAGTTTGTGCGGTTAGTCATGTGCTGTTAATCCTACTTGGTTTTTCTTATTACTATTTCAGGTTGTCCTTATGGACCACCCTCCCTCTAATAAGAACAGACGTTCCTAGGTCTGCTTGTATCTTTTCCTCCGTACAAAGTGTTGTCAGTTTGTTGCCTAACCTCTTGTTATTCTTGACGAACACCTTTTCGCCTACTTCGAATATTCGGTTCTGCCTGTTTGCATTACACCTATCAAGCACAGCTTGCTGTGCTTTTTGGATTTTTTCCTGTATATTTTGTCTAAATTCGGGGGATGCGGCGTGTATAACATCCAACGGTTTTTGGTTGGTGACCGAGTGAATTGATCTGTTATACTGTACAGTGGCTCTCATAATAAGCTCCACTGTGTCGCTGGCTTTTTTGTCCATTCTTAGGCTTCTGGCTATATCTGCCAGCGTGCTATGAAATCTTTCTACTTGACCGTTGGAAACGCTGTGCAATTGTGGTACATTAACAATGTCTATATCGTAGCTATTTTTGAGCAGCGATACTATTGTTTCAGAATTGAATGCTGCCCGTTGTCGCAGAATATTGTCTTCGTCTTTGGGAATAAATTGGCCAATTGAATGATAGGTATCTTTAGTTCTACGATTGTTCAGGACGAGACCGGTTGTACTACAGCAAATTTCGAAAATTTGTCTACGCAGGTAAGGAACAATTTTTTGTCGGTGTCATTTCGTCAGCATATGATGGAATGGTTGAGACTCCAAGCTTTTGTTTCTGCGGATGCCTATCATATTTTGATTTGGTGCATACTTTGCAATTGGTGACCACTTCACTTGCTAAGTTATTCATTTCAGTCACGAAGGACTTGTTTAACGTTTTCCTGTGCGGCTCTGTGCGCACGGTTGTGTTCTGCTGTGTCATAGTTTCTATTTGCTCGTTTCTGTCAGTAATGTCTAACACGTACGTTTTGCAATGCCACAGCTTGGTGACTGGGAAATTTAACACAAGTTCGTGTTGAAAGCTAGCAAGTGTTGGGAAATCGCAATGAATTGCGTTAACTGCATCTGGGATGATGAGTGGTTTTAATATGTCGAACAGAGAATTTTTATTTACGAAATTAATGATGTGGCGAATTTTCTTGCCGAAGAGTATCATTTTTCTCTTGCAGTGGGAAGAGTGCCTCTTCCAGGACAATTTGGTTTTTAAACAGTTCAATGGTTTGTCGGTTGTCTCAACCGTGTAGGTTAGTGAGGTCTCACTATGAATTGTTGCAACGTCTGATGGGGGTTCGTTTTGTGTAGCATTAATGACTTGCCTGGACAAGGCATCAGCTACAAAGTTTTCCTTACCAAGTTTATAGAACACTTTGGCGTTATGTTCGTCAATGAATGCTTTCCACCTTTTAATTTTTGCATTCGTGTTTCTGTCAGAGACCGCGAAGGTAAGAGGCTGATGGTCAGTGAATATATTTATTTTTTTTGTTCCATATAAATAATTTTGTAACCTACCTAAAGCCCAGACTATAGCTAATAACTCTCTTTCATTCGTAGCGTAATGAGTTTCACTATCTTTCAACGCTCTGGAAATCACAGTTATCGGTCTACCTCCTTGAGACAAAACAGCACCAATGCCGTCCATGGATGCGTCAGTTGTCAGATCAAATGGCGTTTTAAAATTTGGGTACATGAGGATTACATCTTCTAATGCTAGAATATTCCTCAATGTCTCGAAGGCATTGAGCTGAGTTTCATTAAACTCAACTGGGATTTTTTTTGGACATATGTTTGCTCACGGAGCCGTTTTCTCCTTTGAGAATATTGGTCAACGGTCTTGCTATTGCTGCAAAATCTTTGATGAAGTTTCTGTAGTAATTAGGCAATCCAAGAAATGATCGCAAACTGAACAAGTTTTGGGTTCGAGAAAATTCTGTATGGCTTTAACCTTTTCAGGGTCAGTTGTGGCCCCGTTTTTGGTTACTACGAAGCCTAGAAATTCGACGCTTTCTTTGAAAAATTGGGTCTTTTCTTGAGCCACAAGCATGTTGGCACTACACAAACATTCTAATACCGTGTCTATGTGGCGAACATGTTCAGCTTCGTTAGTGGAATAAATTATTACATCGTCGATGTACACATAACAAAATTTCCCTATATGTTCTCTGAGGATATCATCGATGGCCCTCTGAAAAATGCTTCCAGCGTTTTTGAGTCCGAAGGGTAGTCGGCAGAATTCATACTTTCCACCATTGACTAAGAACGAGGTCTTTTCTCGGTCATGTTCTGCCAGATAAATCTGGTGGTAACCCGATTTTAAATCTAAGGTCGTGAAAAATTTTGCTATAGTGCGCTCGTTTAGCTTCCTAAAGTCGATAACTAACCGCTTATTTTTGTTGCCGTTAGCGTCGAATCCTTTCTTATCGACAACCCAGGACGGGCTGTTGTATGGAGACCTGGACGGCCTGACTATACCATTATCTAGCAATTGCCTGATTTCGCTATTTACAAAATCTGAAACTCCCATAGGATGCGGGTATAGCTTTGAATATACCGGCTCATTATCTATGGTTCGTATGGTGGCAATGACAGAGGTGTTAAAGGGTAGCGCCTCGTTAGAGGTCAAAAATGCCTTTATCCTCTTCAACATCATAGCCTTGAATTTCTTTTTGACGATGCTCGGTACTACAATATCGTTAACATCTGTGAAATTTACGCTTTCACAAGTGTGGTATTGTAACTGCTCAGATTTGTCCTGATAGCTGAGCTTGTTCTCTTGTAAATCTAATGCTACTCCTGCTCGCGCTAGCAAGTCGAAGCCTATAATGGCATCAAATGAAGTGAGAGTGTCTAACATAAAAAATGGGGAAACCTGACCAAATACTTTCATAAGGCATTTCGTCGTTATTTCGCTCGAACCGTGTATCGAGCTTACGGTGAAAGGGTTTTCGACAGGAACTACGCCATTTAATTCCTTTAAAGGCTTGACGTAATTTTTTGCCGCCCCTGTGTCTATAAGTATTTTTATTGTCCTCCCACCCAACTGCCGCTTGATGAATGGCAGCCGGGAGCGTTTTCCCGACAGAATCGCTTTCGAAACTATCTTCTTCAGTTTGTGTTACACGTCTGCGTAACTGGGGTCCTGCTCTTGAGAGGCATTCTGAACAATGTTATTGAACCGTTGGCGTCTTTGGCCTGTGGCTCTATCGGAAGTATTTGACCTTTTTTGTGCTTGCTCTACTTCCTCTTGGGGTTTTCCGTAATAAGTACGCTGCCTAAATCTGGAAGAGGAGTCGACCTCCATTGGTTCTGGCTTTTGATTTGTTTCCTCCCTTTTATTTTTCTCCTGGAAATTGTTACTATTGTTGGTCTGTGGTTTTCTAGTGTAATGTGGATTTTGTTGTTGTCCACGTTCGGGCTTATTGTATTTTCCCTGTTTTGAATTTTGTGGGTATCTTCTATTCTCTTCCCTTGCTTGATCCCTTTCTGCCATAGCCCTGGCATATGTAGCAGAAAATATGCTTCGTTCTATGCTTGCTTCAGCTTCTCTGGCTAGAGCCAAAGCTGATGGCAAGTCCCTCGGCTGTGCCGGAAAAACTACTGCTTTGATGGATTTCCTCATACCCGAAATAAACGCGTGTAGCCCGTCTGATCTAACTTCTTCGTTGAGCAGTGTGGCTTGCTCGGTTTCGTGGGTCATGAATATTTTGTTTGTGACAAGTGTTAACTTTTTCTCAACCTCGTCATAATAGTCTATTAGGCTCAAGTCGCCTTGTCTAACCATTTCTAGTCCTTGCGTTAACAACCGTAGTGATGTTTTGTCGGCATAAGAGCAATCTAATCTAGCTATTATAGCATCGAAATTAAGCACTGTATTATGTGATACCAGAACGGCTCTTGCAGCCCCTCTGATTTTGTTCCTAATTATGGTTACTGCTTGATAGTGAGCGCAGCTACCATTAAAAGGTTTGAATAACTCGTAAGCATCGCAGGCTGATTGCCTCCATGCTACGTACTCGTCAGAGCCCCCCTCGAATTCGGGAACGGACTTGATTATATCTAAAGGGATGTCGCATCTGACATCTGGCTAAACAACAATTCGCTTGAAGCTCTCCACTTGAGGAGCTTGGACGCGCAAACTGTTCAGTTCGATTGTCACTACGTTCAGCTGTGACTGAAACCTCTCTTTTGCTGGGCCAAAGCTTGGCTAACAGCGTTCTGTATCAAGACCTGTACTTGGTTCGCGTCCATTATTGCTTGGCTAAGGCTATGGTTTGGCACTTCAGTAAAGTTCTGGTTTGGTACTTGGGTAAAGTTTTGGTTTGGTGCTTGGCTAGAGTACGCCTCTGGGTTTTGGACTTGGGAATCGTTATGGTTCTGTCCGTGGCTAATATTGCCCGTCTCCCAGTTGCTGTCTTCGTCGCTGTCACACTCTACTTTTATGTTCCTATAAAAATAAAAGCGGCTCATATGCCTGCTTTTATGTCAACTAGTTGAATTAGTTGTTAATGTTATTTACTATCACGCATGAGCATGAAACACTATGTGGTAATTATTGTAATTATTTTTCCAATCAAGCCAACTTTTGGCAACTTTTCTTTATATGTTGAAATTTTTTTTGAAAACTTTTTGAAAACTTCTTTAATGAACTCACATGGTTTTCTATTTCGTAGATCCTATTGCGTTGGGCGCCAAATATATTAATCTCCTATTCGGTATCCAGGGGGTCTTCCTTCTGCAGTAGAGGTACGCCTTTGACACTGAATTTAGGTTGATTATGTTGGAGGGCTTGACTTCGCCCCCTTAGTTATATTGCTAGCCTTGTGGCGTAGCAATGTAGTGTAATTTAGAACAAGGTTATTTTTACGGCTATGTGCCGGAGTTGAGCTGTAGTTTATTGAGCAGCTTTGTAAGAACTAAAACTAGGAAGTACAAAGAGATGTATTGTGGCTCCAAGCTAGAGTCGGCAAGCCGACGTTACCGTTGCCGACCGAACGGCCGGGGCGCTGAACTCATACGTCAGCGGAATTTACTTGGAGCGACAATGTGCAGTTGTTTGTGTTTCGTACGCAAGACTTATGTGTTAACTTTAATGTATATATGAAGTAGAGTTCTTAAAAACAAACGTGGCTTATAGTACAAAAGTTACGGTGTTATAATTGTGCGTCAGTGGCTTGAGTCAGTTACGGAACTTGCTTGTGGTCGTGCGGGATGCTACCATTTCGGCTGTGATGAAACACGTGTTTTAGAACTACATAGTACTAATTCGACCATGTGTGATCGAGTTTGGAGGTTAGAACCGAAACTGTCTGCAACTGCCATCAGACAATGCCAGTACACTTACAACTTAGTACATACAAAAAAAGAGTAAGATGGGATATGTTGGACTGCGCTGCTGATCGCTTGGACTGTAGGTGTTTTGTATACAAAACTTGCATGCCGCTTTGAGCACATGTTCAATGTATAACCTATCTGGAGACGCAATAAGGCGGTTGTAATAAGGCAACATTCAAAACAAATGAAAACAAAATGCAATAAGGCGGTTGCAAAAAGGCAACATTCAACAAAAAAAAAAAAAAACACAACAACTCAACTATATTCTTATTTATTTTTTTTATTTCTTTAACAGACATCTAAATTTCCATAAAATAATTAATCATTAGAATTAATAGTTATCTTGCAAATATATTAATTTAGTCTTTTATAAACTTGTATTAAACACAAAAGATATATTTAAGCAATTAAAACGTAAGCGTATCATATATATAAATCTAGTAAATATAAACTACACAATACAAACAATTTGAGGAAAATGTCTCAATTAACTAAAACAAAACAAATATTAACCAGAAATATGACTAGACTAGACACTGACTTGTCAACGGACGATTTAATATCCGACTCGGGATCCCTCACAACCGATTCCACTTCGGTAGTCACACCTCAAGAGTTATTCAATTCCCTTCGTATACCGGATGCAACCAGTATACGAGAATAACCCTAAGGCAATCAAGGAATTTATAGCAGACGTTGAGGAGATATTGATAATAATAAAGGGTACGGAGATGACTTCATATGGCAAAATGCTGTTAAGAGCTATTCGTAACAAGATTGAGGGTAAGGCAAATGAAGCGCTATTATCGTCCGGTACTGCACTTGTATGGCACGACATCAAACAAAATCTGATTAATACATTTTCCGACAAACGCGACGAGTCTACGTTACTGTACGAATTGCATTCTTTATCTCTTCAAAATTTGTCAGTTACTAAGCTTTTTGAAACGATTACAGAAATCAAGACAAGCCTGTTTAATCAGGTTGAAAACCAAGATTTACAGTAGCGAGTGCAAAGATGGAGGCATTCAACCAAATATGTTTAAATACATTTGTTGCAGGTATAAAAGGACCTCTGGGATCTTTCATTAGGTCAGCTTAACCTACTTTCCTTATAGATGCTTATGAGTCTGCTATCAAGGAAAGAAACATTTATTATCAGTAACAATCCCGAAAAAGGAAATTTGAAAATACAGGTAGTGGCATGGCCTCCACATATAAGTGTAATGACCAGTGGAGACCTATAGAGAATAAATCAGACAACCAACAACAGTCTTACTCTTATAATTATAGAAATAATCAGAATCAGTCTCTTCGTAATAATTGTTACGGAAATAACCATCGAGACGGCAATTCACGTTTCAAACGAAATAATTTTAACTCTGATCAGAGATTGGCCATTATGTCAAAACCTGAACAAGCAAACTAATAAAATAGATTTCAGGGAAACCTTTTCAATATTGAAACACCTTCAGTACCTGAAAATTTTCGTCAGGAAGCCTCGGACAGAGAAAAACAATAACTAAAATGACAGATCTTCCCTACATCGTTATAAAATCACTCACAGGATGACCATTAGTTTTTCTTATAGACACTGGCGCTTCCAGGTCACTTATGAATCCAGATTGTGCTACCCCATCTAGAACTAGAAAACTTGCTCAACTACTTACTTTGAAAACAGCTTTGAATTCGAATCAAATACTTGAGGAAGTTAGATACCCTGCATTTAAAGAATTTAACACATCTGGAAATTTGTCCTTTTTATTGTTCAAATTTCACAATACCTTTGACGGAGTGATTGGTATGGATATACTTCAGTAAATATGAGCAGAAATTGATTTGGTCAAATCACAACTGAGAACGACATTAACTCACTTACCCATTTACTTTTAAAACAAATCGAATCCCCAATTATATATTCTAGAACCCGGGAGTGTAAAGATCATTCCAATGACAGTGAATTTGCAAAACGGCACATTTCTTACAGAACAAAAAAAAATTGCTCCGGATCCGTTTTCGTCTCAAGGATTGTATCACGCCACAAATTACATCAGCTACATTGAAGTAGTAAATCATTCTGATTCCTTTAAACATATTGACTTGAGCACGCCAATAGTAGTTGAAGAATGGAAACAAGACAATGTTATAGAATTTAATTTTTTCGATTATGTAAATTTACAAGACATACCGAATACTAATTTTTTTAAACAATTACATCTAGAACACCTTAATACGGAAGAGTATAAAGAATTAAAGAAACTTTGTTCAAAATTTAAGGACATATTTTATGATGAACACACCAAATTAACTTTTGCCAATACAATAAAACATAGCATCCCAACTACGGATGACATCCCCATATACACCAAGCCATTCAGGTATGGACACTTCGAAAGAATAGAAGTTCAAAACCAAATAAGAAAGTTATTGGACATGAACCTTATTAGAGATAGTTATTCCCCATGGAGTTCACCGGTTTGGTTGGTCCCTAAAAAGCAGGATAAAAACTTAAAAAAAGAATGGAGATTAGTGGTTGATTTTAGAAAACTAAATGAGAAAACAGTGAAAGATAGATATCCTATGCCAGTTATTACCGATGTTCTCGATAAACTAGGAAAGGCCACTTATTTCTCCGCTCTAGATCTGGCTAGTGGCTATTATCAAATCGAAATGACTGCCGAAGACATGGCAAAAACAGCTTTTTCCGCGGAAGGTGGCCATTACGAATTTACCAGAATGCCTTTCGGATTAACGAACGCTCCAGCAACATTTCAGCGAGTGATGGATAATTAATTGGTAAATGTTGTTTAAGATATTTAGACGACATTATAATTTTCTCATCTTCGCTGCAAGAGCATATGCAAGACCTACATAAAGTTTTTTCCAAACTAAAGTCCACAAACCTCAAACTGCAAGTTAAAAAATCCGAATTTTTAAGAAAAGATATCGAATATCTTGGACATGTTATATCAGCTGATGGCATTAAGCCTAACCCAAACAAATTAACAGCAATAAAAAATTTTACACTTCCCAAAACAAGGAAGGAAATAAAATCATTTTTAGGATTGCTAGGATACTACAGAAAGTTTATTCGTGATTTCGCAAGGATAACCAAACCCTTAACAGCACAATTGAAAGGAAAAAAGACGGTTAAAATTGACCAAAATTTCATCGATACATTCGAAATATGCAAAACTCTTCTATGTAATGATCCTATCCTACAATATCCAGATTTTTCTAAACAATTTATTCTTACTACAGACGCTAGCAATGTAGCATTGGGAGCAGTACTAGGAAGGTAGACTAGGCAGTCTAGGAAGCGATAAACCTGTATCCTTCGCCAGCCGAACTCTGAACGATACCGAGCAGAATTATAGTACAGTAGAGAAAGAAATGCTGACGATAATTTGGGCAATTAAATATTTTAGACCATTTCTATTTGGTAAAAAATTCAAAATTGTTACGGACCATCGACCCATGATTTGGTTAAGGAATTTTAAAGAACCGGGCAGTAAGCTTGTCCGCTGGAGACTTAAACTACTAGAATACGAGTTTGAAATTGTTTATACGAAAGGTTCACAAAATGTCATTGCAGATACGTTAAGCAGAATAATTGTAGAAATTAACTGTAATGGCATTGAAACATTCGAAGGCACAGCGGGTTTTAACTTTCATTCAGACCAACCAAACGACAATATTCATATCTCAGAGAAACCACTTAATGATTTCAGACTTCAACTGATCCTTGAAGAAGGGCCGAACTCCGAGTCCTTTACAATAGTCCTTTTTAAAAATAAAGTACGACGAACAATCATAAGCCCAGAGTTCAACATAGAAAGCATAGCCAAAACATTAAAAATTCTTCTAAAACCCAACAGAATCTGCGCAGTATATACAACAGACAGAGTATTTAATTTAATTCAGAAGGCGTATTCACAATATTTTGCTCACAGTAACATTTATAAACTTGGTAAATGCAAGATATTTTTAACAGATCTGATAGGCGTCGACAACCAAGAAGAAAAAATTCGTACGCAACATGAAAATTCAAATCATAGAGAGCCGGATGAAGTGACACTAAAACTCAAAAGAGAGTTCTATTTCCCAAACATGAATGAAAAAGTTAAACAGATAATTCAAAACTGTAATGTATGCAAAACTTTGAAATATGACAGAAACCCACCTAAACAAGCCTATCAAAAAACAGAAACCCCGGATGGACCATTAAATATAGTACACACGGACTTGTATACTATTAACGGCCGATACGTGGTTACAATAATAGATAAGTTCTCGAAATTTGCGGCAGCTTATACGATCCCAACCAGGGATAGTATAAATACCACAAGGGCTATTTTGCAATTTATTCAAAATTTTGGCATACCAAAAAAACTCATTTGCGACCAAGATGCCGAATTTCAATCCAACCTTTTTAAAAGTTTTTGTGCACAATATAATATAGATCTACACACTACTTCGTTTCAGCAATCTTCAAGCAATGCTCCAGTTGAACGATTGCATTCCACAATGACCGAAATCTATAGAATCATTATAGATCGAAAGTCCAAAGAAAAGTTCGAATGCGATCACGAGGAAATTTTATCAGAAACATTAATCACATATAATAATGCAGTCCATTCTGCTACTAAACTAACTCCATTTGAACTTTTCTCGGGAAGAACCCATTTTTTTAATAAAAATATTACATTTGATAACTATCATGACTATTTGACTAAATTAAATACATTTCGTAAAGACCTATACCCAAACATTAAGAAACAAGTAGACCAGGCAAAAATAACAAAAATACAAAAAATTTACGAGGATAGACACGAACCACTCCCAGTTACCCCAAATCAAACTATACACAGAAAAGAAAATAGAAGGAATAAATTAACGGCAAGATTCACTCAACAAATAGTTCACGCTGACGCAGGCCCAACGTTGCTAACTAAGAAAAAGCAAAACCTTCATAAATCAAAGATAAGAAGGAATATTAATAGAATAGTCAATAAGGGTAGTAACATTACAGATCCGGATTGCACATCAACATCGAACACGACCTAAACGAAATAAAACATTAAACTGACAACTACAAAAATAAAAACAAATGAAATTGAATTATTAAAAACAATGAGGCATTAACACAAAAATATATATATTATATAACACATTTTGTTTAAATAAACTTGTTAATATAAATAATATTAGTATACATGTAATCTTCATAAATTTGAAAAAAGTTTACGTAAAAAACAAAAGAGAAGTATAATGAATATAAGATTAAAAAAAAAAATAAAGTCTGTACCGATTGTTAGAAGTAAGATAAAATTCAGGAATAATAAAATTCCCTTTAAAATACCAATATTTAAGCAAAAAGAAATTATAATTATTAAAATTATTATTAATATTAAGATTATTTCATTATCTGTAATCAAATCACCTATGCAATTACTTACAAGTCTATCAACAAAAATCAACTAAGCAATCAAAAATAAACAAATCAGAAAAGCTATAACTCTAACCTATTCGAAGACATAAACAAAATTTAGTCAAACAAAATGCATAGCAAAATAAACTACAAAAAATGTCAACTAGAAATTAAGGCTAACAGTCCAAGTATTTTAGAAGAAAATAACTAGAGTTCGTCTTGCAGCAAATACACCATATACCTGGACAAGCAAACACAATCTGCAACATTAAAAAATCAAAATATGTTCAGATTATCGTCGCCAGTGAACTAAGGCTTATAAAACAGATGTACCAAAGGATAGGCCAGTGATCCTCGTTCAACCCACACATTCTTTACGGGCCTCACTCCGTGCTAAGGGGGGAGGAGTTACCATAACAGCTACAACCCTGTCGTTCATCTCGGACTCATCTCAACTCTGTGCACATCAACGATATATCGATATTGCTGTATCGATATAGCTGCATCGATACGCATCCCTAATGCATAACATTTTGCATTAAAGCTTCCTCTTTTGAATTGGACCACCGAGCTGAACAGTCATCGTGTCAGAGAAAAGTCAATATTTAAATAATTAAATAAATTCATATACGTTATACACATTGTTACCACCCACCGTACCGACCTAAGGCCATTTGGTAGCTGGCGCAGCCGGCTCGTACTCCACATCCATTGGAAGAAGGGAACTACGAGTATAATTATCAAGAAGTAAGCGAACAAAGAAATTAAAATATAAATTGTGCATATTACTTATATACATACATGTAAAACAAAAAAGAAGTAATATATATGTATGTATGTGTGTAATTCAACTTTACAATGTATTTAAGTGGTGCAAGAAGAGTAGGGCATATACACATGTAAATATATGAAAAAAGACAAATTCATTAAAAACAAAAAAAGGGATATAATACAAAAATTAATGTGTAAGTTAACATAGAGTTAACATACAGGAGTTATCGAGACGGTCTGTAACGTTCCCACGTTCGCCGGCCACCTGACATTTGAGCCGTTTGGCAACACTAGATCAACACTTTTAGGTGACAGGGCTAGCTTTGCGTTAAGAATATTTTGTACTTAGTTTTTAGTTGGACTTTGACGATTAAAGAGTTCAGTATCGTAACAGGACAAAGTCTTTTTATTTGGAACATTAATCTGAATAAATTAATAACTGGCGCCCAACGAGAAAAAACCCGAGTGAAATCAACTCACATTTTTTTCGAGTACAAAATAGATAAAACAATTAAACTTTCATATAATTACAAAGATAAAACCTTGACTTTAAGACCAAAAGAACTGTGGCTGGCTTGGTGTATAAAATTGTATTATATTGAAAAACATAAAATAAATAAAGAAAATAACAACTAAACCAATAAAAAAAAAACGACAACTAAAACGGCAGCAAGCAGCAACTGACAATCGCCACCAACAACAACAACGAAGGGCAAAGAAACTGATGACAGCGGAAGAAGCACCAGCAGAAGCAGCTATTAATTTTATAAAAAAACATGTGAGTAGAGTGCTCATTTTTTACAAAACTGAAAAATAACAAGTGGGTAGGGCTACAGTCGAATGCCCGACAGTAGGATACCCTTCTCCCAATTTTTAAAATCCGTTACAAACGTGAAACCACAGTCATAATTTCAAACAGAAATTTTGCACAAATACTTCTACTACATATAGCTTTCTCGCTCAGTCTAGGAAGCGATAAACCTGTATCCTTCGCCAGCAGAACTCTGAACAATACCGAGCAGAACTATAGTACAGTAGAGAAAGAAATGCTGGCGATAATTTGGGCAATTAAATATTTTACACCATATCTATTTGATAGGAAATTCAAAATTGTTACGGACCATCAACCCCTGATTTGGTTAATGAATTTTAAAGAACCGAGCAGTAAGCTTATCCGCTGGAGACTTAAACTACTAGAATACGAGTTTGAAATTGTTTATAAGAAAGGTTCACAAAATGTCGTTGCAGATGCGTTAAGCAGAATAAATGTAGAAATTAACTGTAATGACATTGAAACACTCGAAGGCACAGCGGGCTTAACTTTTCATTCAGACCAACCAAACGACAATATTCATATCTCAGAGAAACCACTTAATGATTTCAGACTTCAACTGATCCTTGAAGAAGGGCCGAACTCCGAGTCCTTACAATAGTCCCTTTTAAAAATAAAGTACGACGAACAATCATAAGCCCAGAGTTCAACTTAGAAAGCATAGCCAAAACATTAAAAATTCTTCTAAAACCCAACAAAATCTGCGCAGTATATACAACAGACAGATTATTCAATTTAATTCAGAAGGCGTACTCACAATATTTTGCTCACACTAACATTTATAAACTTGTTAAATGCAAGATATTTTTAACAGATCTGATAGGCGTCGACAACCAAGAAGAAAAAATTCGTACGCAAACATGAAAATTCAAATCATAGATGGGCGGATGAAGTGACACTAAAACTCAAAAGAGCGTTCTATTTCCCAAACATGAATGAAAAAGTTAAACAGATAATTCAAAACTGTAACTTTAGCAAAACTTTGAAATATGACAGAAACCCACCTCAACAAGCCTATCAAAAAACAGAAACCCCGGATGGACCATTAAATATAGTACACACGGATTTGTACACTATTAACGGCCGATACGTGGTTACAATAATAGATAAGTTCTCGAAATTTGCGGCAGCTTATACGATCCCAACCAGGGATAGTATAAATACCACAAGGGCTATTTTGCAATTTATTCAAAATTTTGGCATACCCAAAAAACTCATTTGCGACCAAGGTGCCGAATTTCAATCTACACATTTCAAAAGTTTTTGTTCACAATATAATATAGATTTACACACTACTTCGTTTCAGCAATCTTCAAGCAATGCTCCAGTTGAACGATTGCATTGCACAATGACTGAAATCTACAGAATCATTATAGATCGAAAGTCCAAAGTAAAGCTCGAATGCGATCATGAGGTAATTTTATCAGAAACATTAATCACATATAATAATGCAGTCCATTTTGCTACTAAATTAACTCCATTTGAACTTTTCTCGGGAAGAACCCACTCCCGGTTACCCCAAATCAAACCAAACACAGAAAAGAAAATAGAAGGAATAAATTAACGGCAAGATTCACTCAACAAATAGTTCACGCTGACGCAGGCCCAACGTTGCTAACTAAGAAAAAGCAAAAACTTCATAAATCAAAGATAAGAAGGAATATTAATAGAATAGTCAATAAAGGTAGTGACATTACAGATCCGGATTCCACATCAAAAACGAACACGACCTAAACGAAATAAAACATTAAACTGACAACTACAAAAATAAAAACAAATGAAATTGAATAATTAAAAACAATGAGGCATTAACACAAAAATATATATATTATATAATACATTTTGTTTAAATAAACTTGTTAATATACATAATATTAGTATACATGTAACCTTCATAAATTTGAAACAAGTTTACGTTAAAAACAAAACAGAAGTATAATGAATATAAGATAAATAAAAATAAAAAATATATGTATAAGTTATATTAAAAAAAAAAATAAATAAATAAATAAAAAAAAATGAAGAAATTAATAAGTTTAAATACCAAAAATCTGTACCGATTGTTAGAAGTAAGATAAAATTCAGGAATAATGAAATTCCCTTTAAAATACCAATATATAATCAAAAAGAAATTATATTTATTAAAATTATTATTAATATTAAGATTATTTCATTATCTGTAAACCAACTACCTATGTAATTACCTACAAGTCTATCAACAAAAATCTTCAACTGAGCAAACAAAAATAAACAAATCAGAAAAACTGTAATTCAAACCCATTCAAAATAGTAAAATAAATTACAATAAATGTCAACTAGAAATTAAGGCTAACAGTCCAAGTACTTAAGAACAAAAAATCCAAAGTTCATCATGCCGCAAATACACCATAAACCTGGACAAGCAAACACAATCTGCAACATTAAAAAATCAAATATGTTCAGAGAGTTCAGAGTTCAACTTAGAAAGCATAGCCAAAACATTAAAAATTCTTCTAAAACCCAACAAAATCTGCGCAGTATATACAACAGACAGATTATTCAATTTAATTCAGAAGGCGTACTCACAATATTTTGCTCACACTAACATTTATAAACTTGTTAAATGCAAGATATTTTTAACAGATCTGATAGGCGTCGACAACCAAGAAGAAAAAATTCGTACGCAAACATGAAAATTCAAATCATAGATGGGCGGATGAAGTGACACTAAAACTCAAAAGAGCGTTCTATTTCCCAAACATGAATGAAAAAGTTAAACAGATAATTCAAAACTGTAACTTTTAGCAAAACTTTGAAATATGACAGAAACCCACCTCAACAAGCCTATCAAAAAACAGAAATCCCGGATGGACCATTAAATATAGTACACACGGATTTGTACACTATTAACGGCCGATACGTGGTTACAATAATAGATAAGTTCTCGAAATTTGCGGCAGCTTATACGATCCCAACCAGGGATAGTATAAATACCACAAGGGCTATTTTGCAATTTATTCAAAATTTTGGCATACCCAAAAAACTCATTTGCGACCAAGGTGCCGAATTTCAATCTACACATTTCAAAAGTTTTTGTTCACAATATAATATAGATTTACACACTACTTCGTTTCAGCAATCTTCAAGCAATGCTCCAGTTGAACGATTGCATTCCACAATGACTGAAATCTACAGAATCATTATAGATCGAAAGTCCAAAGTAAAGCTCGAATGCGATCATGAGGTAATTTTATCAGAAACATTAATCACATATAATAATGCAGTCCATTTTGCTACTAAATTAACTCCATTTGAACTTTTCTCGGGAAGAAACCACACCCGGTTACCCCAAATCAAACCAAACACAGAAAAGAAAATAGAAGGAATAAATTAACGGCAAGATTCACTCAACAAATAGTTCACGCTGACGCAGGCCCAACGTTGCTAACTAAGAAAAAGCAAAAACTTCATAAATCAAAGATAAGAAGGAATATTAATAGAATAGTCAATAAAGGTAGTGACATTACAGATCCGGATTCCACATCAAAATCGAACACGACCTAAACGAAATAAAACATTAAACTGACAACTACAAAAATAAAAACAAATGAAATTGAATAATTAAAAACAATGAGGCATTAACACAAAAATATATATATTATATAATACATTTTGTTTAAATAAACTTGTTAATATACATAATATTAGTATACATGTAACCTTCATAAATTTGAAAAAAGTTTACGTTAAAAACAAAACAGAAGTATAATGAATATAAGATAAATAAAAATAAAAAATATATATATATTTATATTAAAAAAAAAATAAATAAATAAAATAAATAAAAATGAAGAAATTAATAAGTTTAAATACCAAAAGTCTGTACCGATTGTTAGAAGTAAGATAAAATTCAGGAAAAAGAAATTATATTTATTAAAATTATTATTAATATTAAGATTATTTCATTATCTGTAAACAAACTACCTATGTAATTACCTACAAGTCTATCAACAAAAATCTTCAACTGAGCAAACAAAAATAAACAAATCAGAAAAACTGTAATTCAAACCCATTCAAAATAGTAAAATAAACTACGATAAATGTCAACTAGAAATTAAGGCTAACAGTCCAAGTATTTTAGAACAAAAAAATCCAAAGTTCATCATGCCGCAAATACACCATATACCTGGACAAGCAAACACAATCTGCAACATTAAAAAATCAAATATGTTCAGAGAGTTCAGAGTTCAACTTAGAAAGCATAGCCAAAACATTAAAAATTCTTCTAAAACCCAACAAAATCTGCGCAGTATATACAACAGACAGATTATTCAATTTAATTCAGAAGGCGTACTCACAATATTTTGCTCACACTAACATTTATAAACTTGTTAAATGCAAGATATTTTTAACAGATCTGATAGGCGTCGACAACCAAGAAGAAAAAATTCGTACGCAAACATGAAAATTCAAATCATAGATGGGCGGATGAAGTGACACTAAAACTCAAAAGAGCGTTCTATTTCCCAAACATGAATGAAAAAGTTAAACAGATAATTCAAAACTGTAACTTTAGCAAAACTTTGAAATATGACAGAAACCCACCTCAACAAGCCTATCAAAAAACAGAAATCCCGGATGGACCATTAAATATAGTACACGGATTTGTACACTATTAACGGCCGATACGTGGTTACAATAATAGATAAGTTCTCGAAATTTGCGGCAGCTTATACGATCCCAACCAGGGATAGTATAAATACCACAAGGGCTATTTTGCAATTTATTCAAAATTTTTGGCATACCCAAAAAACTCATTTGCGACCAAGGTGCCGAATTTCAATCTACACATTTCAAAAGTTTTTGTTCACAATATAATATAGATTTACACACTACCTTCGTTTCAGCAATCTTCAAGCAATGCTCCAGTTGAACGATTGCATTGCACAATGACTGAAATCTACAGAATCATTATAGATCGAAAGTCCAAAGTAAAGCTCGAATGCGATCATGAGGTAATTTTATCAGAAACATTAATCACATATAATAATGCAGTCCATTTTGCTACTAAATTAACTCCATTTGAACTTTTCTCGGGAAGAACCCTCACTCCTTACCCCAAATCAAACCAAACACAGAAAAGAAAATAGAAGGAATAAATTAACGGCAAGATTCACTCAACAAATAGTTCACGCTGACGCAGGCCCAACGTTGCTAACTAAGGAAAAGCAAAAGCAAATTCATAAATCAAAAGATAAGAAGGAATATTAATAGAATAGTCAATAAAGGTAGTGACATTACAGATCCGGATTCCACATCAAAAACGAACACGACCTAAACGAAATAAAACATTAAACTGACAACTACAAAAATAAAAACAAATAATGAATAATTAAAAACAATGAGGCATTAACACAAAAATATATATATTATATAATACATTTTGTTTAAATAAACTTGTTAATATACATAATATTAGTATACATGTAACCTTCATAAATTTGAAACAAGTTTACGTTAAAAACAAAACAGAAGTATAATGAATATAAGATAAATAAAAATAAAAAATATATGTATGTTATATTAAAAAAAAAATAAATAAATAAATAAAAAAAAATGAAGAAATTAATAAGTTTAAATACCAAAAATCTGTACCGATTGTTAGAAGTAAGATAAAATTCAGGAAAAAGAAATTATATTTATTAAAATTATTATTAATATTAAGATTATTTCATTATCTGTAAACCAACTACCTATGTAATTACCTACAAGTCTATCAACAAAAATCTTCAACTGAGCAAACAAAAATAAACAAATCAGAAAAACTGTAATTCAAACCCATTCAAAATAGTAAAATAAACTACAATAAATGTCAACTAGAAATTAAGGCTAACAGTCCAAGTATTTAAGAACAAAAAATCCAAAGTTCATCATGCCGCAAATACACCATAAACCTGGACAAGCAAACACAATCTGCAACATTAAAAAATCAAATATGTTCAGATTATCGTCGCCAGTGAACTAAGGCTTCTACCTACAGATGTTCCAAAGGATAGGCCAGTGATCCTCGTTCAACCCATACATTCTTTACGGGCCTCACTCCGTGCCAAGGGGGGAGGAGTTACCATAACAGCGACAACCCTGTCGTTCATCTCGGACTCATCCCTACTCTGTACACATCAACGACATATCGATATTACTGTATCGATATAGCTGCATCGATACGCATCCCTAATGCATAACATTTTGCATTAAAGCTTCCTCTTTTGAATTGGACCACCGAGCTAAACAGTCATCGTGTCAGAGAAAAGTCAATATTTAAATAATTAAATGAATTCATATACAAATTACAAATTCATATATACATTAAGTTATACACATTGTTACCACCCACCGTCTCGACTTAAGGCCATTTGGTAGCTGGCGCAGCCGGCTCGTACTCCACATCCATTGGAAGAAGGGAACTACGAGTATAATTATCAAGAAGTAAGCGAACAAAGAATTTAAAATATAAATTGTGCATATTACTTATATACATACATGTAAAACAAAAAAGAAGTAATATATATGTATGTATGTGTGTAATTCAAATGTACAATGTATTTAAGTGGTGCAAGAAGAGTAGGGCATATACACATGTAAATATATGAAAAAAGACAAATTCATTAAAAACAAAAAAAGGGATATAATACAAAAATTAATGTGTAAGTTAACATAGAGTTAACATACAGGAGTTAACGAGACTGTCTGCAACGTTCCCACGTTCGCCGGCCACCTGACATTTGAGCCGTTTGGCAACACTACATCAACACTTTTAGGTGACAGGGCTAGCTTTGCGTTAAGAATATTTTGTACTTAGTTTTTAGTTGGACTTTGACGATTAAAGAGTTCAGTATCGTAACAGGACAAAGTCTTTTTATTTGGAACATTAATCTGAATAAATTAATAACTGGCGCCCAACGAGAAAAAACCCGAGTGAAATCAACTCACATTTTTTCGATACAGATAAAAAAACTTTCATATAATTACAAAGATAAAACCTTGACCTTAAGACCAAAAGAACTGTGGCTGGCTTGATGTATAAAATTGTATTATATTGAAAAACATAAAATAAATAAAGAAAATAACAACTAAACCAATAAAAAAAAACGACAACTAAAACGGCAGCAAGCAGCAACTGACAATCGCCACCAACAACAACAACGAAGGGCAAAGAAACTGATGACAGCGGAAGAAACACCAGCAGAAGCAGCTATTAATTTTATAAAAAAACATGTGAGTAGAGTGCTCATTTTTTACAAAACTGAAAAATAACAAGTGGGTAGGGCTACAGTCGAATGCCCGACAGTAGGATACCCTTCTCCCAATTTTTAAAATCCGTTACAAACGTGAAACCACAGTCAATTTCAAACAGAAATTTTGCACAAATACTACTACATATAGCTTAACTATCGCTCACTTCACACAGCGACGCATTTTAAGCCGTCAGATGTCGACGTCAAGAGTTGGCAAACCGATACTGCAAAGCAGGCAGGCCATGATTGCTCGTACAACCCTACAGAAAGACGTTGACTTGGATAACTTCTGTGTTATTGGTGGGGACTCGCATTGATAATTTGCGGGAATATGTACATATGGCGTCAACTCTGAAAGCATATGCGCGCAGGCTGGCTTGCACCTGTGCAATGTGTACTGACAACGTCGACTTGAATCACTTCGCTGGAATTCAAGGTGGCTGACTCGGACTGAGTAGATTAATAGGGGACTATGTTCAATTATGGCATTTAGCATTACACATGACCCCAAAAGGAGATCTTTTTAACTTTTATAGTATTGCCCTAAACTAATACGAATTATCAAAATGGTTAGTTCTGTCATCAAATATTTGAAAGGATCTTCGACCCTCTCGGATGCCAATTATTCACTAGGGACTCTGCAAGGCAAATGTTATATTCAGGAGCTCGCTTGCTTTTGGATAGCTGAGTTGGACCTTAATCTTGCACGGATCTGGCAAGAATATGTACGAGTACCAAGTCTGGAATATAAGCATACCTCGCTGGTCTGGAAGCTCACTGAGGACGACATAGATAATTCATGGGGTTTGCGATGCCTCTAAGCTTATGCGCAGTGGTGTATTGCCAAAATTGGAGCTAAGATACCCTTTTTGGCTCATTTTCAATGGTCCAAGGAAAAATAAAAAAACGATTCCTAAATTGGAACTTTGTGCCGCTCATCTCCTAAGCAAGCTACTATGTAGAATACAAGACATAGTGGGAGATCGGATCAAATCGCAAGCATGGAGTGACTCTCAGATTACTCTGGCTTGGATTCAAAATAAACGCAGCAAGGACAAATTCGTCAAAACCCGAGTTGACGATATAAATAAAAAACTGCCAAACGTTCAATGGAACTACGTGCAATCTGAGGAGAACCAAGCAGACGTGGCTTCAAGGGGAATATCTCCAACGCAATTGGCAGCATGTGACATCTGGTGGAAAGGACCACACTGGTTGGCAAAACCACCGAGTCAATGGATTCAGCCCGAACTACCGGAAATTGTTGCTGTTACAACAATAACAGAAGAGGAAAACAGCCTTACTCCGCTATTATGGAAGTATTCTTCGGTAGACAAGCTTAATAGCGTAATGGCGTATGTATTACGCTTTATAGCTAAACTACGAAGAAAAGCACCTCAGTCAACCTACCTTTCCGTGGAAGAATTCAAGAATGCCAAAACAGCCGTTGTAAAGTTACAGCAACAGCTAGATTTTGGTCAAGAAATTCTGTTGCTTCAAAAGAAAAGACCTCTTGAAGCAAAAAGTAAACTGCAGGCGCTCAACCCTTTTTTGGACGGAGATGGCATCCTAAGAGTAGGTGGTCGGCTTCAAAACTCATTGCTGCCATACGACGCAAAACATCCAGTGATACTTGGAAAGTCACACTTCTCATGGCTTTTAATAAGTAAAGCACATAAAGAAACCCTACATGGCGGACTGAAGCTAATGCGGAGCCACGTTCAAGGAGAATTCTGGATTGTCGGACTGCGGAACCAATTAAAAAAGTTTCTTCAAGAATGTGTTACTTGTATAAGATACAAAAAAGATGTGGCAAATCAACTAATGGGGAATTTGCCAGTACATCGAGTAACAGGAGAACATCCATTCCAAAATACTGGGATCGACTACGCTGGACCCTTTCAAATCCGATGTTCGAATGGAAGAGGTCAAAAGACTTTCAAAGGATATATATGCCTTTTTGTTTTTATGGCAACGAAGGCAATTCATTTGGAAGCAGTCGGCGATCTTTCAACAGATCGATTTTTGGAAGCGTTACGGCGATTTTTTGCTAGACGAGGGAAAAGCGAACACCTGTACTCGGACAACGGCACTAACTTCGTAGGAGCAGCCAGAATATTGGACAAGGAGCTTGTAACCGCGCTTAGAAACAATAATCATCTGGCGCCAATTCTCGTTAAGGAAGGCATCCACTGGCACTTTATCCCGCCGGCAAGCCCCCATATGGGAGGATTGTGGGAAGCTGGTGTTAAGTCGGTGAAACACCATCTCAGGCGTGTCATCGGCGAAAACAGCTTCACCTTTGAGGAGTTCACAACACTCCTTTGTCAAATCGAAGCAGTTCTTACGCGGTTCTTACAACACCGCATTAGATTTTAAGAAACAGTTTCAAATAAACTCACAAAGTGTAGAGACGTACATTCTACATTGACAGTTCGAAATAAATTCGTACAAGTATTGTAAAGTGTATTTTCTTTACAGTCATCGTGTCAGAGAAAAGTCACTATTTAAATAACTAAATAAATTCATATACAAATTACAAATTCATATATACATTAAGTTATACACATTGTTACCTCCCACCGTCTCGACCTAAGGCCATTTGGTAACTCGTGCACCTTGGAATGGAGCACGCAAACCGATGATTTCGAAGGAAACCTACACCGAATAACCGAGTACTCTACTCAAACTTCACCTGAACAAACTAATTTACCTGACATGTCCTTATCACAGCCCATTCCTACGTCCACTAATTTTTCTTCCTCTAAAATGGTATCTCGGTATCTCGTTCGGTTCAGCGCATTAATACCTATTATGATCAAATTCAGATTGAAAACAATCTGGCGGGGATCGGAGCGCCTGATGTAAGGCTGTACGCTAGAGTCTCCATATGAGGTCGAATAGTATCCGGTCTCATGGATACTGGTGCGTCAATCAGATGCATTGGCGGACGTTTAGCGGCCGATATCTTAAAGGAAGAAATCTATTTCAAACCTAAAACCTCCAACGTTAAGACGGCGGATGGCAAGTCCCAAGAAATTCTGGGGAAACTTCACACTTCCATTGAGTATAATGGAGACACCAAACCGTGCACATTCTTTATTGTGCCTTCGCTTAAGCAATCGCTTTATTTAGGAATCGACTTTTGGACCAAATTTCAGTTATTGCCACAAGGTTTAGGGACAGATTGTGAGAATAGAATAATGATCACCTTGCTACAACCACAACGTGTTCTGTACGCTAAGCGAAAATCAGCAGAAAACACTAGAAAATACCGTAAAAAGGTTCCCTTCTTTTACGGACAAAGGCTTAGGAAGGACCACTCTGCTGTTCCACTCGATCAATGTTGGCAGTGTCACCTGCGATTGAAAAGATGATGTTCGAAGAACTCGATCGAATGCTGGCTTTAGGAGTTATAGAGGAGTCCGATAGCTCATGGTCTTCTCCAGTGGTATTAGTACGAAAACCTGGAAAAGTCCGTCTGTGTTTAGACAGCCGAAAAGTTAATAATATTACGCGCAAAGATGCATATCCGATGACAAATATTCATGGTCTCTTGAGTCGTCTCTCAAAAGCCGAATTTATAACAAGCCAAATCCCTCTCGATCCTTCGTCAAGGGATAAAACGGCGTTCTCAGTACCTGGTAGGCCACTCTACCAAATTACCGTAATGCCTTTTGGCCTCACAAATGCTCCTTCAACCATGACCAAGCTTATGGACCGCACAATTCCTGCTTGCTTAAAGCATGAAGTGTTTGGCTACCTCGAAGATCTGCTGATAGTTTCAGAACGTTTGAATGACATATGGCAAATCTAAAGACCATAGCATTATGTTTAGAGAACGCTGGTCTTACTATCAATGTGCAAAAAAGCAAATTTTGCATGCGTTAATGGAAACGATACCATTGCAATGGATCCCGATAAAATATCGGCAATTATGGAATATCCACCGCCACGGTCCGTTAAACAACTACGTAGTTTCCTTGGAATGACTGGATGGTACCAAAAGTATATTAAAAACTATGCTTCCCTTGCTACACCTTTAACGGATGCTCTAAAGGGAAAACAAAAGTTTCAATGGTCTGAAGTAGCCAACGAAGAGTTCAATGAGCTAAAGCAGGCGACGATTACTGCACGAGTGTTGCACACCCCGGGTTTTTCACGTTCCTTTTATATTGTAAAAGTGAAGCCATGTGAGTGGTAAAATTAACTTTTTTCAATACAAATGTACGTGCAGCAGCCTGCGCGCTGCTTTGAGTAATTGACGTCGACGTCGACGTTGCGTCGTGTCGCTTTACTCTTTACGCGCGTCGCTGTATGAGTGCGAGCGAGTAAGCTATATGTAGTGTAGTTACACGTTTGTAACAGATTTAGAAAATTGGGAGAAGGGTATCTTACTGTCGACCGCTCGACTGTAGCCTTACCCACTTGTTATACCCTTCGACCATTGAAAATGGTCAAAAAAGGGTATACTAACTTTGTGCAATGTATGTAACAGGCAAAAGGAGGCGTGGCAGACCCCATAAAGTATATATATTCTTGCTCAGGATCACTAGCCGAGTTGATTGAGACATGTCCGTCTGTCTGTCTGTCCGTCTGTCTGTTTGAGACAACGGATCTTAGCTATTAAAAGAGCTAGAGACACCAAATTTGGCATGGAGATGATGCTTATTTCCTAAGCAGATGAAGTTTATGATAAATGTTTGATGCCACGACCACCGCCTCCGCAAATCGGTAATTTGTGATTATTAAGCAAAGCATTAAACTTATAAAGTTCTGCTTTGGTATGTATAAAGCTGAATGCAATATGAACATATTCTCCAAATTACAATCCGATCGGATCGATAACACAGGAGTTATTCAAGTCAACGTTTTCAATACAAATGTACGAGCAGCAGCCTGCGCGCTGCCTTGAGCAATTGACGTCGACGTCGACGTTGCGTCGTGTCGCTTTACTCTTTACGCGCGTCGCTATATGAGTGCGAGCGAGTAAGCTATATGTAGTGTAGTTACACGTTTGTAACAGATTTAGAAAATTGGGAGAAGGGTATCTTACTGTCGAGCGCTCGACGGTAGCCTTACCCACTTGCTTATATTTATATTCATTTGCAGCCACGTGAAGAAATTGCACAATTATATTAATTTTTTTATGTTTTGTATTTTATATTTTCTTTACATTTATATTTATAAAGCATATACATTTTTGAATTATTTCCCATTTACTAATATTTATCTAATCAATTTTAGATAAAGTGTTAAATTTTTTGCATGCTGTACTTATGCGTGCATGCATACAATACATGCATGCGAAGCTCACACATGCATACATATATGTGTTCGAGGCAATATACAAAACGTGAGGCAGGTCAGTGCATTTTTAACGGACGTCTAAATAGAAGAAGGAGCAGTTGACGCTGGTCTGTGTGTGCGTAATGAATCTTAGCACGCGCCAAAAATTCACATATCTCTCTCTCGGTCTTACTTATGCTATTGACTCTTGTCTATTCTGCATGCTTTTCTCTCTTAACTATTTTTTTTATGGTTTACTTTAACTATATATATACACTGAAAATCCATGGCCTCTTACAGTCACCGCGAGACTGAAGCCTTTCCAACTTGTTTTTTTATAGAATCATAATATTTTTGATTTGGTTGTGTTTTGAGATCAGTTTGCATTCAGCGTTGCTTTTTTTTGGTTATTTTAATTTATATCATATCGTTTGTATTTTATAATATTAAGACTAAGATACCATTTTCATTTAATGTCCTTATTATGTGAATGAGTCGATGCTCAGAAAACCTAAATGTTGAGGTGAGATGTTATATTTGCTTGAAAGAAACGGTAAATAAAGACTTAAGCCAGTCAACGCAAAGTCTGCCGGAAATTACCATGCCGCGTACTCGCAATCAAAGGCTTGAAGAGCTAATGTTAGAGCTAATGTTCCATCTAGTGAGTCCCAGCAGACGATAGTTGATGTTATTAATGTATCTGCTGCTAGACAAACTGAAATGATGTTAGCCCTTCAACAAAGCATTCAAGGTATGACGACAGCACTTTCCATCAATCTTCGGGTTGCATCCCCAGCTACATCTCCGTAATTAAATATAATATGCCGTCGCAAGTCCCCCGAACACCTGCAACTCAACCGAGATGTTCAACCACAGACTCGGGAATTTGCCTTGATAGAGTAAGTCAAATTATGGGGAATTGGAAGCTAAAATTCTCAGGTCGATCTGGATTTTTTGTATCGGGTGGAAGCATTGACGAACCAGTCCCTTGAAGGAAATTACGCTCTATTGATGAGCCACATAAGCACATTATTTGAAGGCTGTGCCAGTGACTGGTATTGGCGTTACCATAGGAGAATGCATAGTGTCACTTGGACTGCCTTATGCGATGCATTGCGTACGCAGTTTAAAGATGAACGCTCTGATGTAAGCATTAGAGCAGAAATACAACGGCGGAAGCAAAAAGAAATCTTTTGATGAGTTTTACAAAAGCGTTGTTTTGCTTTCCGATAAACTTTCTGTGCTATTTCAGATTCGTCGATACTGGAATCGCTTCGATCGAATCTATTACCGGTGATACAGCATGAGTTACTATATCAAGTGGTAAGCACCGTTCCTCAACTTCGACATACAATTCGTACCAGAGAAGCCTTTATGCAAACTTTAAAGCTTGGATTACGAAAGCCTTAGCCGGCTCTGCGCCGTCTGGTGCATGAAGTGGCAGTGGCAACTGAAAGTGAGTCGGAGGAAGACGAAGCGGAGTTAGCAGCAGTTAACCTATCCTGCTGGAATTGTGGAAAAGTTGGCCACCGCTACAAAATTGTATGTCAGATCGAAAGGGTTTCTGCTACGGTTGTGGCAAAGCAGACACTTATCGGCCATCTTGTCCTCTGTGTTGCGCTCCAGTAAAACGGTCAAGCGCGTGAGTTTCCATAACAGCGACAACCCTGTCGTTCATCTCGGACTCATCCCTACTCTGTGCACATCAACGACATATCGATATTGTTGTATCGATATAGCTGCATCGATACGCATCCCTAATGCATAACATTTTGCATTAAAGCTTCCTCTTTTGAATTGGACCACCGAGCTGAACAGTCATCGTGTCAGAGAAAAGTCAATATTTAAATAATTAAATGAATTCATATACAAATTACAAATTCATATATACATTAAGTTATACACATTGTTACCTCCCACCGTCTCGACCTAAGGCCATTTGGTAACTCGTGCACCTTGGAATGGAGCACGCAAACCGATGATTTCGAAGGAAACCTACACCGAATAACCGAGTACTCTACTCAAAGTTCACCTGAACAATCTAATTTATTTGACATGTCCTTATCACAGCCCATTCCTACGTCCACTAATTTTTCTTCCTCTAAAATGGTATCTCGTTCGGTTCAGCGCATTAATACCTATTATGATCAAATTCAGATTGAAAACAATCTGGCGGGGATCGGAGCGCCTGATGTAAGGCCGTACGCTAGAGTCTCCATATTAGGTCGAATAGTATCCGGTCTCATGGATACTGGTGCGTCAATCAGATGCATTGGCGGACGTTTAGCGGCCGATATCTTAAAGGAAGAAATCTATTTCAAACCTAAAACCTCCAACGTTAAGACGGCGGATGGCAAGTCCCAAGAAATTCTGGGGAAACTTCACACTTCCATTGAGTATAATGGAGACACCAAACCGTGCACATTCTTTATTGTGCCTTCGCTTAAGCAATCGCTTTATTTAGGAATCGACTTTTGGACCAAATTTCAGTTATTGCCACAAGGTTTAGGGACAGATTGTGAGAATAGAATAATGATCACCTTGCTACAACCACAACGTGTTCTGTACGCTAAGCGAAAATCAGCAGAAAACACTAGAAAATACCGTAAAAAGGTTCCCTTCTTTTACGGACAAAGGCTTAGGAAGGACCACTCTGCTGTTCCACTCGATCAATGTTGGCAGTGTCACCTGCGATTGAAAAGATGATGTTCGAAGAACTCGATCGAATGCTGGCTTTAGGAGTTATAGAGGAGTCCGATAGCTCATGGTCTTCTCCAGTGGTATTAGTACGAAAACCTGGAAAAGTCCGTCTGTGTTTAGACAGCCGAAAAGTTAATAATATTACACGCAAAGATGCATTTCCGATGACAAATATTCATGGTCTCTTGAGTCGTCTCTCAAAAGCCGAATTTATAACAAGCCAAATCCCTCTCGATCCTTCGTCAAGGGATAAAACGGCGTTCTCAGTACCTGGTAGGCCACTCTACCAAATAACCGTAATGCCTTTTGGCCTCACAAATGAAGTGTTTTGCTACCTCGAAGATCTGCTG
Organism: Zaprionus tsacasi; assembly: GCA_018904105.1. Taxonomy (NCBI): domain Eukaryota; kingdom Metazoa; phylum Arthropoda; class Insecta; order Diptera; family Drosophilidae; genus Zaprionus; species Zaprionus tsacasi. The sequence continues at coordinate 73,219 of JAEIFR010000041.1, forward strand.
ATAGTTTCAGAACGTTTGAATGACATATGGCAAATCTAAAGACCATAGCATTATGTTTAGAGAACGCTGGTCTTACTATCAATGTGCAAAAAAGCAAATTTTGCATGCGAGAGGTATGTTACTTAGGGCATTTTATTGGAAACGATACCATTGCAATGGATCCCGATAAAATATCGGCAATTATGGAATATCCACCGCCACGGTCCGTTAAACAACTACGCAGTTTCCTTGGAATGACTGGGTGGTACCAAAAGTTTATTAAAAACTATGCTTCCCTTGCTACACCTTTAACGGATGCTCTAAAGGGAAAACAAAAGTTTCAATGGTCTGAAGTAGCCAACGAAGAGTTCAATGAGCTAAAGCAGGCGACGATTACTGCACGAGTGTTGCACACACCGGGTTTTTCACGTTCCGTTTATATTGTAAATGGTGAAGCCATGTGAGTGGTAAAATTAACTTTATATTTATTTGATTGGAAGTTGGAGGCAGCGAAGGTGCCGCTTTCAACGTTCAGTTGAATCTGATTTTTACATTATTTTCTTAGTGTCGAAGTAAGCCTAAAGCTTCTCGAGGAGAGAGACGGTTATAATTATGCTAAACATTAAGCTAAATATTGTGCTAAAAGTTACATATGTAATTATGCTCTTCTAAGCTGGAGCGCTATGTAACAGAATGCATATTCTGTTAAATGTTATGCTAAATGTTACATATGTAATTATGCTCTCTTAAGCTCTCTTAAGCTGGAGCACTATATAACAGAATGCACCCACGTGCACATTCTGTGAGAGCGCCGATCGACTCTCTTTATGTAAACATTCTAACGGTGTGTACAGTAGTTATTTAATATGTATGCATACTGCATCTCCCTCCTTTTGGAAAATAACGTAATATATGAAGTTATTTTAAGAGATTAATTTTTAATTAACAAGGGAAGATTTTCTTTTCTTTTTGTTTGTTTGTTTGTTTTTTTTTTTTTAATATTATTTACGTCGAAACGTAACCGCCTAAAAGTAGGCAGTGTTGCGGCGTAAACAGTGCGAGAGTCACGAAAGCTCTCGCGCTCTTTTATCCAAAGTAATATTAAGTTAGACTTAAGATTACATTGTAAAATTACATAGAAAAATTAGTTTGAAAATATAAAGTGAAGTGATCGCACGCGCCCCGCATTGTTTTCTTCAAGTCGAATTGTTTTTTTTCGCGTCGGTTTATTTTCATTTTTTTCAGCAAGTGCACCCCATCCAAGCAGGAAGAAGCCACTGCCGCCACCACAAACAAATATATTGAATAACAAATAATATTTGAATGTAAAGAAGTGTAGAAGCGTAGATAAAGTATTTTTGTCTTATCATGGCCATACTAATTACAATTATGAAACAAGTGGATATGGCTACAGTCGAACGCCCGACAGTAGGATACCCTTCTCCCAATTTTCTAAATCTGTTACAAACGTGTAACCACATTCATAATTTCAAACAGAAATTCTGCACGAATACTTCTCTACATATAGCTTACTCGCTCGCACTCACAGCGACGCGCGTAAAGCGTGAAGCGGCGAGACGCAACGTCGACGTCGACGTCAACTCCAAGCAGCGCGCCGGCTGCTGCTCGTACATTTGTATCGAAAACGTTGACTTGAATAACTCCTGTGTTATTAGTCCGATCCGATTGTTATTTGGAGAATACGTTTATATGGCATTAAGCATTATACATACCAAAGCACAACTTTATAGGTTTAATACTTTGCTTAATAATCGTAAATTACCGATTTGCGGGGGCGGTGAGTGTGGCATCAAACATTTGAAATAAACTTTATCTGCTTGTTGTCTCAAACAGACAGACGGACAGCCGGACAGACGGACAGACAGACGGACATGTCTCAATCAACTCGGCTAGTGATCCTGAGCAAGAATATATATACTCTGTGGGGTCCGCCACGCCTCCTTATGCCTGTTACATACATTGCACAAAGTTAGTATACCCTTTTTTGACCATTTTCAATGGTCGAAGGGTATAATAAACATTTTTAACCTATCCTTATGTACTTTCTGTTCTTTGTTCTTTTTATTTCTAATTACTATGTTATTATTCTTATCTATTCTAATTACTTTAAATGGTCCTATATACATTGGTTCTAGTTTATGACCTGTTTCGTTTTTTATTAAATCGTTATCTCCTACATTTAGTTTAAAATCACTAGCTTTCTTATCATAATTGTTTTTTTTGTTTTATTTTGTTGCTTTCTAATAATATGCGTGCCCTCTTGTACGCGTTTTCTAGTCTTAATTTAACTTCTCTAGCGTAATCATCTACGTTATAAATAGGGTCTATATTATCTATGTTAATAAGTTGTTCTGCTAAGTTACTAGTCTTACCAAATACAAGTTCATATGGACAGTAATTTTGTGTCACGGATGGTGTAGTGTTAAAACAATAAACAAAATATTGTACCCATATGTCCCAGTCAGTTTTATCTACTGATATATATGAACGTATGTATTCGTTGAAGGTTCTATGACTTCTTTCAACGGAACTTAATGTCTGGTGGTGATGAGCTGTAGACGTTATGTTGTCTTTTTTTAAGTATTTGCACAAGTCGGCTATAATACTATTTTTATATTCTGTTCCCATGTCCATAATGAACGTCTTCATTGGACCGTACTTCAGAATGAAAGATTCAAATATAGCTTTTGCGACTGTATTTGCATTTTTATTGGGAATTGGTATTGCAACTAAATATTTTGTTAGGTCACAGATTAGAGTGACTGCATATTCATTACCATTTTCAGATTTAGGTAGTGGACCAATAGTATCTACTATCACTCTGTCAAAAGCGTCAGTGGGTGTCTCTGTTAGTGTAAGGGGTGTTTTTGTATGTGTCGTTGTTTTAGACGGCATTTTTGTATGTACTCTTTTATATGACGTGTCATATTTTTCCAATAATAATATCTTTTAATTTTCGCTAGCGTTTTTGTTATGCCTGTATGACCTCCTTGAATTGGATCGTCATGGTATGTAAACAGTATCGCTTCTTGATCATTTTGATCATATATTTGGGTCACCGGCTTGAGTAGCGCTACTCTTAACTTTTAATCATTTATTGCCCATTCTTTTAAAAGAGTCCATTGAAATTGTTTCAAAGGTCTTTTCGCTCGGTGCCACTTTGACACTGATCTCGTGTATACCGGTTTGTGTTTCAAGCCTTTGGAAGAACTGGCCTAAGTCTAGAATTCCATTGGTGTATAGATCACTAACATCAATTCTTGCTATAACTTTATTTCCACGTTTAAATAAATATTTTGATTCAGTTATTCGCAGATTCACTACTTTTCGTATTTCGTCATTATTAATGACATCGTATACGTTGGGCTTAGAAGCGTTAACAAGAGTTTCTTCTCGTTGATTAATATTTGTTTCTGCGCAGAAATTTTTCTGTTTACTTTGTTGTCTTGTAGTGACTTTTAATACGTTTGCTGATATTATTTATTGTAAAACGTGACAGTGCATCTGCCACAAAATTGTCTTTTCCCTTTAGATACTCTACAGTGAAATCATATTCTTCTAATTCCAACCTCATGCGTGTCAATTTTGAACTTGGGTTAACCATCGAAAAAAGATATGTGAGTGGTCTGTGATCGGTTTTTACTAGGAAGTGTTTGCCATAGATATATGGTCGAAAATGTACTATTGCCCAGTATATCGCTGCTAACTCTTGTTCTGTTGTGCTCTTATTACTTTCACCCTTTGTGAATGATCTAGATGCGTATGCAACTGGAAGTTGGAGTCCATTATGGCTTTGAGTTAAAACTGCTCCCCATGCTTGCTTACTTGCATCTGTTATTATGCAAAATTCTTTGCTTAAGTCAGGATATTGTAGCAAGGTTGGATTCATTAACGCTTGCTTCAAATAATCGAATGCGTTCTGGCATTATTCTATCCATTCAAAAGAAACATTCTTTTTACATAAACTCGTTTTGTGCCGTGAATAGTCGGCGAAGTTTTGTATAAAACGTCGATAGTAATTGCAGAATGCAACAAATCTTCTAGCGCTATCTGCATCTGTGGAAATTGGATAATTTTGGATGACGTCATATTTCTTGTCATCAGGCAAGATTCCTTTATCAGTGCATTTATGGCCTAAAAAGGTTACTTCATGCATGAAGAACGAACATTTTTCTGAGTGTAATTTCAGGTTATACTTCCTACATATGTCAAAGACGTTTGGAGCAACCAATTACAACCAAGTCGTCCATGTATAGGAAAGCTTGCGAAGGTTCTAGGCCAGAGAATGCTATAGTCATCATTCTTTGGAATGAATTGGGCGCTATTTTAAAGCCGTATGGCAATCGCATGAACCGATATGAGCCATTGCTCGTTGAAAATGACGTTATATTTCTAGATTTTTCATCAAGTTCTATTTGATGAAAACCAGACATTAAGTCTAGAAATATTTTGCTCTTCCTAATTGATCGAGTATATCGTCTATTCTAGGGAGCGGAAATTTATCGGACAGTAGTTTTTTATTTATTTGACGATAGTCAATTACTAATCGCCATCATTTATTATTAGAATCCGGTAGAGCTTTTTTCTGAACAAGTAGCAGTGGGCTGTTGTATTCTGATACAGATGGTTCTACTTTTTGTCTACAATTAGTTTTTGTACTTGGGACTTTATTTCTTCTATGTGGTTTTGAGGGTTTCTGTAGTTTTTTATATAAACTGGTTCATTGTCTTTCAATCTTAATTTTTGTTTATAAAAATTATTTGTTATAATTGATTCGGTTTCGAGTCCGAATACATAACTGTATTGTATGCATAATTTTTCAAGTGTATTTTTGAAAAGTGGCGGAAAATTTTTTTTTAGCATTGCCAATACATTTTCCGTTCTTTCTGTGTTATCGGATTTAATGACGTTGTAATTTTCTAATGATTCGTATTCTATTTTATCTAGGTTCACTTTTTGATTATTTGCTGTTGTATTTAGTAGTCGGACAATAGCCATATTAGCTTTTGCTAGCATATTTGCTATAAAAATACCAGGTTGAATTTCTTGGTTGGGAATTAATATATCAATATCGGAGGGATTTAGTGAAATTCTGCGGACTACTTCGGATCTTGCTGGTAGAAAAGTTGTGTTATTTCCAGCAATGTTGTAATTAGTACATAAATCGGATATTTTCAGTTATGGGGTCTAATTATAAACAGTTTTTTTTGAGAGGGGTTTTAATTTTTAAAAAAAAAAAATAATTTAAAAAAAAAAAAAAAAAAAAAAAAAAAAATTTATAAAAAAAAAGAAAAAAAAAAAAAAAAAAAAAAAAAAAAAAAAAAAAAAAAAAAAAAAAAAATAAAAAAAAAAAAAAAAAAAAAATTTTAGGTTACATTTTTTTTTTTTATTTTTTCCATATTTGCTATAAAAATACCAGGTTGAATCTTCATGTTGGTTATATTATTTCAGCAATGTTGTAATTAGTACATAAATCGGATATTTTCAGTTATGGGGTCTAATTATAAACCAATCTTCATTTGGTTTGAAGTCAAGTTGGCAATTGTACTTCTTAATAAAGTCAATGCCCAGCATACCATCACATGGTATTGGATATTTAAAATTAACTACGTGAAAATTGTGTGGTATTATGAATTTTCCTTTTTAATTTCTGTATTGATCATTCCTATGGAGTGTTCGACTCCTTGGCCTATGCCTTGAATATTTATCTGTTGACTATTATCAACGTTCGTGGATACTATGACATTTTCTTTTAAAAGTGAAATGTCTGCTCCAGTGTCTATTAGGAATGTCAAGTTTTTGTTTGTTTCTACATTTGAAAAATTTGCATATATATTTAGATTGAGATTGATCGAATAAACTAGTTTTGTGTATCTAAAGGTCCTTGTTGGTTTTCCCAAGAGCCTTGTATAATTCGGACATTGTTGTTATTGTTATTTGTGTTGTTATAACTTCTACCTCGATTGGAATTATTATTCCCGCGGTTACCGCTTCCTCGGTTACCTCAGTTATTGTTTCTGTTCCTGTTGTAATTGTTATAATTGTTAAAATTTCCATTATTGTTTCTGCCTCTATTTGAGTTGTCATTACGGTTGCCTCTATTATGACGACAGAACAATACTGCGTCGCTCTTCCCAATCGTGTCGGTACAGCTACCAACGAACTTTGAGAAAGCGTCGTGCATTGTGTTGAAAGTACCAGCTAGCATTATAAGCTTTACTTTCTCTATGGAATAATTTGTGGTCATAGCCTTGATAGCAATTTGTGTGCTATATTTATTGGCTAGACCGAGTGGAAGTCCATCACTAATATATGCACTTTCAAGAGCATTAGTTCAACCTCTTTTGTGTATTGGTTGGCAGTTTTATTCTTCTGTTGAAGGTTCATCAGCTTTGCTGTTATCACTTCAACTGATTCACCCTTTACGTTTCTTCTAAGACTTAAAATTACCTGGGTTATTGTAGTTTCACTGCTTATCAAATTTCTCGCTTTGCCTTTTAATTTGGTTTTTAGAACCGAAACAGCTAGAGATTCATGTTCTCCTTTAATTAAGTTTATTATATTTAAAGCATCTATAAAACTTGTCAAGTTTTCAGCTTTACCATCAAAGTCAGGAATAAGCTTTGATGCTGTATTTAGGAAATCAATACTGGTTTGCGCCATTGTATTTTCTGTTTTTATATTATCCGACAGTTCTTGATCTGATAGTTCAGCTAATGTTAATATAGCTGGAATAGTTAAGTTTAATAGACCTTTTTCCTCGATATCGGTATATTTTTCTTCAAGCTTAGTGTCTTCTAAATCAATTTCTTCTGTTTCTGTTGATTCAGATTGTTCGTCTGCATCAATCGTTAAAGGGGTATTTAGTATTTTTGGAATTGATATTTCTAAACTAAATTTCCTTTTAACTGTTTTTAAGTTTAATCGAAGTTTGGTTAATAGCCTTGATAGCTTAGACCAGTTTTCTGAATTGACTATTTTCCAATGTTCACATATTAGTTTTCGTGCTTCATTAAAGCAGTCAACTAATATTGACGCATGTTTGGGGTAACGACATAAGTCCGCGCGACATAACTCCGCCGAGCTAAGAGCGACATAAGTCCGCGTTTTGAAACGACATAGCTCTGCGCGGACTTATGTCGTTTTTAACTCGGCGGAGCTATGTCGCTGTTAAAATGACATAGCTCCGCTGAAAGTGAACGTTCAGTTTTAAAATTATTCCGATAAATGGCAAAGCATATATCGATAATTCCGCGTGATTTATGGCGGCAAAACGATTAAAATACCAACAAGTCGGAAAGGCTACAGTCGAGCGCGCCCGACTGTGGTATAGCCGCTACAACTTTGCGAAAAAATACGTCTCACAGTCTCAAATTTGTTTTTCTAACTCGCCTTATCGTTATCATCGATTTTAAAAGAAGATGTATCATAATGCTAAAAAAAAAAAAATAAAAATATAAACAGAAGAAAAAACAAAAAAAAATGTATGTCCCTGAGGGGATTCGAACCGTGGACCTCAAAAAGCTTATATCAAACAGTTTGCAACTATAACCACTCCGCCACTGGCACATTATTATTTAAACCGGCAGCTTGTCGTACAAGACAAAAACTAATACCAACTCACTTCCCACGCATTGAGCTGTGCACTTGTTATAACTGTGGTGGTCAGCACCCTGCAAATTATAAAGGTTGCACCAAACTTCAAGCGTTCTTGCAGCGATCTAGATCCAGAAGTGGAGTGGCTGGAAGAACCGAGATTAACGAGCGACCAATTACTCAGGAGTTTACTGGAGGTAGGCAGATCACCTCTTCACGTGGCGGATTATCGTATGCAGATGTTGCTAAAGGGGCTGTTCGCCACAAACAATCACTGAGCCGGGCGCCCCATCAGTTTAATCAACAGCAACAGCCCATTGTCCGAAGCCTAAGTCGTCAAAGGAGCCGCAGCCGGCTAAGGTTGACTACACATCAGCGCTCGAAGGATGCTAACAGTAGCATTGATGCCATATTGCACACGCTAAATGAAAATATTAATTCTTTGCGCTCGATTCAAGAGAAGCAGATGGAATTAATGATGATGATGATGAAACAACAGCAACAACAGACACAGCAGCAGGGGCAGATCATCAATCTGCTCACTGCCCTCCAAGCGCGTCTAGCGCCATAATGATGCCACTGCGCATCTTAGTGTGGAACGCCGATGGCGTGTCCACGAAGCTGCCTGAAGTGGAATGCTTTGTGCAGCGCTATGAGATCGATGTCTTGCTCCTCAGCGAGACTCATTGCAAGATGGCGCAGGCACCCAAAATTTATGGATTTGAGGCCTACACTGCCAATGACCCAAGCGACGGCAACGCCAAAGGTGGTGCAGCGATCATGGTCAAATCCAGCCTAGTCCATTTCCCTCTTACACCAATAGCCACTGATAAGGTGCAACTCGCGTCTGCAGCCATCGACACGGATCATGGCCCTGTCAATTTTGGTGCGATTTACTGTCCTCCGAGGTTCATATGGGATACGGATGAATTCGAACGCATTCTGGAGCAACAATGTTCCAAACTCCTCGTCGCGGGCGACTGGAATGCTTCCCACTGGCTATGGGGAGCGGGGAGATGCGACCGAAGAGGGCGTGTGCTAGCGAATTTGGTTCTAAGCTCAGATATGAGCTCCCTAGCAACCGGCGGTCCTACAAGATTCCCGTACGGCAGTAGAGGCTCCCCAGGCTATATCGATTTTGCTATTACCAGGGGCATACTGGATCTGCATGCTGAGATACGGTCGGTTGCTGAGCTCAGCTCCGACCATCTGCCGCTTATAATATCTCTAAATGCATCAGCTACAGATTATCCCAAGATGGAGCGATTAATCGGTAGGCGCACCGACCTGGAACTATTCCATGAGCTTCTTGAGTCTTCTTTGAACCTGAATACGGCGATAAATTCAGAAAGGGACCTAGAAGAAGCCGTTGACACTCTCACCCATAATATCAAGACTGCAGCTAGATTGGCTACTCCTAACCCGGTCCAGAGGCCTACAGCAGCTAAAATCCCGATCACCAGAGAGATTCTGCTTCTTATAGCTGAGAAGAGGCGCTTACGCACAAGATGGATGAGGTCTCGTCACCCGCTGGACAAAGCAGACTGGAACAGAGCGCAAAGTATCCTTCGAAGTGCTTTGGTGCAGCACAAATCTGCTTGGTTTGATGACCGGCTTGCCAATACTGGAGTTGAAAGTGAAGCGACCCACTCACTCTGGAAAGCTACGCGCGCTATTAAAAGGCGCTGCGCAAGGAAAGCGCCAGTGATTGACAGTAACGGGGCTTGGTGTCGGACTGACTTGAGGCAAGCGGAAGTTTTTGCTACGCACCTTGCCTAGCGCTTTCAGCCATTTAATCTTGCCAGTCAGCAGCAGATTGATGAGACTCAGGATCAGCTAACTCAAGCGCTTCAAATGGACTTGCCAATCGCGCCGATTGAACCTGGTGAGATAGCTGATGTCATAGCACACCAAAACAGAAACAAGGCACCAGGCCATGATAACATCTGTAATGCCACTTTAAAGGCTCTACCTGGACGAGCGATCCTCTACATTGCGTTGGTGTTTAACGCTATTATTAGATGGCAATACTTTCCTCCTCAGTGGAAGCTCGGGATAATCTCCATGATTCACAAACCGGGAAAGCCGGAAAGGGAACCCGCTTCCTACCGGCCGATTAGTCTCCTTCCTTCAATCTCGAAGGTGTTTGAAAAACTTATTGCTACCAGGATGGTTAGAATTATGGAAATCCGGGGAATAACACCTGAGCACCAGTTCGGATTCCGTTCTGGCCACTGCACCGTCGAGCAGCTCCACAGGGTTGTAGGGCAAATACTAACTGCTTTTGACAATAAGGAGTACTGCAACGCCCTCTTTTCGGATATCCGGGAAGCATTTGATCGAGTATGGCACTCTGGAATCCTTCTTAAAATTAAACAGACTCTACCTGCGCCTTATTTCGGATTGCTGGTATCCTATCTAGAAGGAAGGCGATTTGCAGTTCGTTTTCACTCAGCCCTTTCTACCGAGCAAGATGTCGCAGCAGGAGTCCCACAGGGCAGTGTTCTTGGCCCTTTACTATACACCTTATACAGCTTTGACATGCCGCGCCCGTATGATTGCCTTCTAGGGAAGTCAATGCTGGCGACTTTTGCTGACGACGTATGTATAACATATAGGTCCCAAAGTGAGCTTGATGCAGCTGAAGTCATCCAGGACTATGCAACAAGATTTTCTGAATGGGCAAGGCGCTGGAATATCGGTATCAATAGCAGTAAATCGGCCAACGTTTGCTACACCCTCAAACGAAACACTCCACCAGCCATCTACATAGATGAAGAACCCGTACCACAGTCTAATGCAGCAAAGTACCTCGGTATTATTTTGGATCGCAGACTCACATTCTCAAAACACATAACCGACGTCAAAACACGTATACGTGCAAAGATTGCAAAGCACTTTTTGGCTACCTCCCCCGTGCAGCAAATTGTCACTTTCCAAGAAAGTAACAATTTATAAAACTATAATTGCACCAATATGGAGGTATGGGTGCCAGATCTGGGGTTGGCTTGCGATAGCCAAATCCGAAGGATTCAAGTCGTCCAAAATAGAGCTGCTAGACTTATTTCCGGGTGCGAGTGGTATGTGCGAAACACAACCCTGCACAGAGACCTTAAGCTTACCACAGTATTTGATACTATAAACCAGCATTCAAGTCGCTACCATGAAAGACTGGGGCGTCATAGGAATCGGCTTGCTAGCGCACTGAGCAGATCACGCACACTAAGGAGGCTTAATAGGCGACAACCCAGGGACCTCATTCTCCGATCTCCTATGAGAAGGGTCAGCCGAGGCTGACACAGCACTATGATATTTTAATTTCAGATTTTTGTTTTTAATTGTTAACTTTATGATTCTGCTAACTTTAGTTAGCCAGCGCGCCTAAATAGGCTGAATTAATAGCTGCCAAGGACACAAAGGGGTTTTGGATTTCCCCGTATGCCTTAATAAATATACAATATATATAAAAAAAAAAAAAAAAAAAAAAAAAACTAATCTTAAAATATTTTAAGTACTTAAAAAAAGAAAATTTCAAAAAACCCACTAGAATCGAACCGGACCGAGTAGGAGTCGAACCCGTACCCATTCGCTTCACAGTCAACGACCACATGCACTCAGCCACTGCACCTTTTTTCCATCAACTATAAAATTGCTATAACGAACAGTGCAAATAATATTAGTTCATAAAATTAAAAAAAAATTGCTTGCCGCCGGACTTGAACCTGCATATCTTGCATATCTAACATAATAAAACAGACAAAAACACGTGGTCACATGGCACTCTATTTCTTTAATATCTTCCATATTTATCATCCAATCTACCGCAATATGATATTTATAACGTATATATAAAACTGTTGCTATAAAGCAAATATTGCGGCTGTAATCAATTTTTTTTTCAATTTTTTTTCATTTTAAAGGACAAGATGTGCAATTATTATTAATAATGTATGTATTATTGTGTATTTGAGCATATATATTTATACCCTTCGACCATTGAATATGGTCAAAAAAGGGTATTCTGCATTGTGTTATTATTTGCAGATTACAGTTATATAGTGATTCCGTTACATTTGCTGCTTTTGCTTTGTTCTTCTTTTGAGTTAACGGTAAACTTGCGCAGCGTTCGAATTAATAGTGGTCATTTTTTTTTCTTATCTCTTAAGGCTACCTTTTGAATAAATAAATCATATTTTTGTTGTTGTTGGAAATACAAGAAATTTTTTTTGTCATCGTAAAGAGAATAAAATTCTCTTTTAGAAAAAATTTACTTGCATACGCTTTCTGAAATAGTATTGAAAATATCGTGTGTTGAACATTGCACACTGCAAGAAACACATGCTGTTCGAAGGAAAACGAGAAAGCATAGTGAAGGTGAAAGGACGTGTTTTTTCCAACGCTCCGCGAAGTTTTTCAATATTGCAACATCGACGTTACGAGCACAGGTGCAAAATAGTGCACAACCATAGAAGAGCCACACCGGAGTAATGCTCTATTGTTTCTGTCGTATATAACGCGTATAATTGTAAATTTTGTAAATTTTGTACACAATTTCCACAAAGATTGGTTTTGGCGGAAAAAATCAGCTGATCGTGCTGCCAACTGATCCCGGTGGAGGCTTTGGAGACCCATTAGCCAAACAGCGCTGCCAACTGATCAGCAAAACAGTGCTGCCAACTGATCGGCCACCGTACCAGTCGTGTGGCGTTGCCAGACCAACAGCCTAATAGCCGTTGAGCGCCAAATTTAAATTTAAATTTGAATTCGCACTGGAATGGATATTTATATCTGTATTTATAGTTATAATTACATTTATATTTAAATCTATATTTATATTAATATTTATATTTTTATTTATATTTATATCTATATTTATATTTATATTTATATATATATATCTATATTTATATATATTTATATTTGTATTAATATTTATATTTATATATATATTCATATTTATATCTATATTTATATTCATATTACTGGACCTGCCCTGGAAGCGGAACGTTGAAATTCAATTTTAATTTGAATTTTGGAGTGGCCCGTTTAGAAAGGGAAGGCTCAAAGGTCGCGGACAGACCGAGAATCATCCTCTCACCTTTCTGGTGCCTAAGTAGAGGCTCTGGTGTCCGAGTAGAGGCGGAATAACCTCCATCAGGCTACGAGGGACCCTAACTAAACTTGGTGCTCCACGTCCGCATAGGGATAACCGTTGCCGCTTCGGTACAATGGATAGGCCAGCGGGGGGCAGTGCCCCCAACGTCGACGACCCCTTCAGGAGAAGCTCCAGGATGTCGAGGTCTCCAACGAGAGGTTTGGAAATAACGGTGCAGGGTGCTGGAACATCCGCGCCGGCGGTTGAGAGAGGGGACCAAACGGGCCCCCATACGACGACAGCGATAACCAGCAATCGCAGTGATGTGGAGGTAGCTAGCTTGGCCCCGGCAGCAACCATAACTACAAGCCAGAGAAAGATCAGCGATCTTATTAGCGTGCCGTCGCAGAAAATTGCGTCGAAATCACCACCTGGTTCGCCAATACGGCCCTTCGACATGTCGGCGTACCAAAACGAAGGATTGCGAAGCATTCTGGACATGATGAGTGTCAGAATAAATTTAATTGTATGCGCATTCGAGACGCAGCGTCACGTCACACGGGACACCAAAGGTGCGATCGCGGAGCTGTCTACACTCAATGCCAGAGCTATACAATTACAAGAGCAGTATATGGCAAAAAAAGGGACCCCTTCAAAGAGCGCCGCAACTCAGACGGAAGTACAGAAAAAGGAAGGGCGCGCTGTGGCTGCTACAAAAAAGACCGCTCCAGTGAAGCCTCCCGTATTGAAGCCTCCTGTACTGAAACCTCCCCATACCAAGGATTCGGTACTGTCGGCGTCCTATGCAAGGGAGACAATCCCTCCCAGCTTTGCATCAGTTGCCAAGAAGGGTAACAATAAGGTGGAGTGGACAAAGGTGACACCCAAGCGACTGCGAAAGAAGCCGGACGCAATCATTATCAAAAAGACGGGAGATGCCTCGTATGCTGATATGCTCCGAAAACTAAAGGCGGATCCGAGCCTGAATGATTTTGGCAATCACGTCAAAAAAATTAGAAGGACCCAACAGGGAGAGCTATTGCTAGAGGTAGAAGGAAAAGCATCCGCAAGTATGCCAGCATATAGAGGAGCGATTGAGGAATCACTGCGCGAGATGGCTGCGGTCCGCACGGGCGCGCAAAGAATGGCGGTAATCTGCGGCGGAATGGATGAGGCAGCTACAACAGAAGAGCTCCATAGTTGCCTGGTCTCTCAGTTTGAGGGCATCCTGGTGAACCCAGACGACGTGCGTGGATTGCGCAAGATGCGTGATGGAACCCAAGCAGCGACAGTAATGCTCAGCGTGAATGATGCGATTACCGTTCTCAAAAAAGGCTCTGTAACTGTAGGCTGGTCACGGTGCCGCATCACCCAAGATACACGTCCCACGAGATGCTTCAGGTGCCTGGGTTACGGGCACAGGGCTATCCACTGCAAGGCAACCGATCACTCGGACTGCTGTCTCCGGTGCGGAGAACGAGGACACAAGGCGAAGGGCTGTGACAGACCGCCAAGATGTCTTATCTGTAGCGACAATGTGGACAGAAACCACCCGACAGGTGGCTTTAAATGCCCAACCCAAGTCGTCATGATGATGCCGGACCAAATTAACATTGTACAGATGAATGTTAATCATTGCGCAGCTGCACAGAGTCTTCTGGCCCAGACAGCTATTGAGCGCAATGTGGACGTGATGCTCTTGAGTGAACCATACTCTCCGGATGCAGGAAACGCAGAGGTGGTTGTGGACGCGTCAGGAAAGGCGGCAGTCAAATGCTGCAGCAGCCTCTTCATAGAAAATAAAGAAAGCGTGCCCATGCGCGGCATTGCTTATGCAAAAGTCCAAGGCGTGCATCTCTATAGTTGCTATGCTCCACCAAGTGATAGTACGGAACAGTTCGAGGAGCTGCTGAATATGCTCGTGTACCATGCGAGAGGGCGCAGCCCGGTAGTCATTGCAGGTGACTTCAACGCATGGGCGCTAGAATGGGGCAGCCGCACATACAATCCCAGGGGACGGGCTTTGATAGACGCAATGAACCAACTAGAACTGGTTCTGCTGAACGATGGGGCTAAACCGACGTTTAACAACGACAGAGGTACATCATTCATTGATGTCACCTTTGTTAGCAGAAGGCTAGCCCCCACCGCAAAATGGTTGGTACACGACGACGTAACGCTGAGTGATCATGCCCTAATTTCGTATAGCGTACGAACGACAAGGTCCTCACAAAGACAGCAGAGTGGTACCCTAGGGCAGGCATGGGACACCAGGAAACTGGACAACGACATGCTGGCTTACCAGATCGACCTTTTGGAACCCACAAGCGGACAGGCGGAGACCATGGTGACGGCGCTTATGAGCATGCTGGAAGCAACTTGCGATGCAACGATGCCGAGAAAACGGAAGGCCAAACGCAAGCCACCTGTATACTGGTGGAGTGTCGCTCTTCACCAGCTTCGAGCGGAATGCTTCAGTGCAAGGAGGCAAGCGCAACGAGCCAGAGATGATCTCCAAAAAGCCCAACTCTACGAGGCATACAGAGTCAAGCGTGCAGAGCTGCGAAATGCCATATCAGCTGCCAAAGCGAATGCTTTTAAGGAGCTTCTAGCAAGCGTGCCACATTATGGCAACCTGCGCAAGAAACCCCGGACCCTGACTTCCCATGTGTTACATCATACGAGGTCGTCGAAGCTGCCAAAAAGATTAAGGACAACAAAGCCCCTGGTCTCGATGGAATCCCAGGAGTTGTAGTCAAAGCAGCTGCCATTGCAAAACCAGAAATCTTCAGGGACACCTTCCAACAGTGTCTCCTGAACGGAGTCTATCCCAAGCGGTGGAAAAGCATGAGACTTGTCCTGTTGCCGAAAGGTAAGGGGCCCACAAATGCTGCAAGCAGCTTCCGCCCATTATGCCTGTTGGACCCTGTGGGGAAGCTCTATGAACGCATTCTATACACACGCATAGAGATGATCACGGAGAGTCCCAATGGCATACGACAACAGCAGTACGGTTTCCGTAAGGGAAAGAGCACGCTCGACGCTCTCACGGCAGTAAGAGATGTAGCCAAAAACGCTCTCGACGGTGAAAGATGGCTAGGCGGCAGTAAGGAGTACTGCGCCATCATCACGCTGGACGTCAAGAACGCGTTCAATACGGCGAGATGGCCAAACATTCTCGGTGCTATGCGCACAATGGGGATCCCGGAATACCTAAGGATCAGTATTGGCAGCTACTTCAGGGGCCGTGTACTATGGTACGACACTGAAGCCGGACCGAAAAGACACTATGTCTCTGCAGGAGTTCCACAAGGGTCGGTACTTGGTCCAATCTTGTGGAACATAATGTACAACGGCATATTGTTCATCAGCAAACCCAGAGGTGTGGAGTTACACTGCTTTGCCGACGACGTGGCTGTCACAGCTGTTGCCAAAACCATACCAGAGCTCCAGGTCACGAGCAATGCGGCGATTAGTTCGGTAATCGACTGGCTTGAGAAGGTTGGTCTACGAATCGCTGCGCACAAGACCGAAGTACTCTTGCTGAGTAGCAGGAAAGCTGTCGAGAGAATGCAGATCATAGTAAAAGACGTCCAAATAACCTCAGCCAGAACTCTTAAGTACCTGGGAGTCCTACTTGACCATAGGCTGTCGTTCAAGGAGCATGCGATATACGCCAGCAGGAAAGCCGCGATGACAGCTGCAGCGCTGGCAAGGCTAATGCCCAACGTGGGAGGACCCAATATGCCAGCTAGGAGGCTGCTTGCATCGGTCACGAAATCGACCCTCATATACGCTGCCCCTATCTGGAGGGATGTTAACAAGAAAGCGACTTACCTAAATAACGCGCGTGCAGTATCAAGGACCATGGCTCTTAGACTCATCAGAGGGTTTAGGACTATATCTGACGTAGCAGCGCATGTTCTTGCGGGCATCCCGCCGGTCGACTTGGTGATCGAAGCGCAATACCTTTCCCGAGAAGGTGTTAGCCGGACTGAAATCGACGAGTGGCTTCAAAGAGCGTGGCAGGCTAGGTGGCAGAGGTCACAACAAGGGAGATGGACCTATCAGCTCATTCCTGACTTGGCAGAATGGGCGGGATGTGAGCATAAAGTGTTTGACTACCACTTGACTCAATTCCTGTCCAACCACGGCTGCTTTAGGGGGTACCTCTACAGGTTCCACCACGTGGACTCGGACCGGGGCCTCTTCTGCTCGGATGCTGTAGAATCAGCGGAGCACATCCTCATGCACTGCTCTAGGTTCGCTACGGAGAGGGAGTTACTGGAGTCATTCTTAGAAGCTCCGCTTAGCCCGAGAGTTTTGATTGCCGCTATGATGACAGACAAAGGTGTTTGGGAGAGGGCACATGGAATCATTATTACGATGATGAAGCGTGTCCGTCACGACGAGATGCTCAACAGAAGTGAGAGATGAGCAGTTCCCCCGTGTGGTGGCGGGGTAAGAATACTACCTCAGCGGACTCGGCTTGTCGTAAAAGGCGACTAATGAGCTAATGAGCTAAGAAAGGAACACTACGCTGCAAGAGAAGAGGGAGTGCCATCTGGCATCACATCCAGCTCACTGAAGTAATACCTTGACTGGCAGTCCCGGTGAGCGTGAAATGGACTGGAGAGCATACGGGGGTTTTTTTTAGTACGTAGGCATAACCCCAATTGGGGGGTTATGAATCGTGCATGCCATCCACGGACGGTGGATGGTATCTTTCGAAGATTTTATTTTCCCTCCGTATGCGTAATACAAAAAAAAAAAAAAAAAAATGAATTAAAATAGTGGTTGGGGCTCGTACTAACTTTGTGCAATGTATGTAACAGGCATAAGGAGGCGTGGCAGACCCCACAGAGTATATATATTCTTGCTCAGGATCACTAGCCGAGTCGATTGAGACATGTCCGTCTGTCTGTCCGCCTGTCCGTCTGAATGAGGGAACAGAGCTCAGCTATTAAAAAAGCTAGAGACACCAAATTTGGTACGGAATTTCCTATATATAATAGGCAGATAAAGTTTATTTCAAATGTTTGCTGCCACGCCCACCGCCCCCGCAAATCGATAATTTACGATTATTAAGCAATGTATTAAACATAGAAAGTTCTGCTTTGGTATATATAATGCTACATACCATATGCATTTTTTCTCCGAATTACAAGTCGATCGGACTAATAACACAGAAGTTATTCAAGTCAACGTTTTCAATACAAATGTACGAGCAGCAGCCGGCGCGCTGCTTGGAGTTGACGTCGACGTCGACGTAGCGTCTCGCCGCTTTACGCTTTACACGCGTCGCTGTGTGAGTGCGAGCGAGTAAGCTATATGTAGAGAAGTATTTGTGCAGAATTTCTGTTTGAAATTATCAGTGTAGTTACACGTTTGTAACAGATTTAGAAAATTGGGAGAAGGGTATCCTACTGTCGGGCGTTCGACTGTAGCCATATCCACTTGTTTTAATTTGTATTTTATAACTATTTTCGGTAAATTTTTTCTAATTACTTGCATATATATTTTTTTTTTAACATTTTTTCCTGCCAATTGTTTGTATAGCTTTACGGGCTATACTTCTAATCGAGCGGAGATGGTTCCGCACAATTTTATAAACTTTATTTATAGATAGGGAAAAAAATATGCATCGCAGTGCAATCCAAAAAATATTGGATCGAGCGGAGATGGTTCCGCACAATTTTATAAATTTTTTTTATAGATAGGGAAAAAAAATATGCATCGCAGTACTGTAAAGATGATTTCTCGGGCTAGGGTACAACTCTCAGTCTAGCCAGGGTCTTTACAGCAAAATTTATAAATGACTAGGACTACCAAGACGTTTAGAACGAGAGAGAAGAAGTCACTGGCAAATCAGAGAAAACTGAGACTGGTGTCGGGCACAATGAACATGCCCCTTTCACGCGTACACGCGGTGCGCGTATTTCACGTGGACTTGCGAACTGCGCAGAAGGGTATTTTCACCGTGCCTGACACTTTGGCCGCGTGGTTTTCGCTGTGCACCTGGTCGGCTTCAGGCCGTGGGGGAACGCTCGTGACTGCGGGTACTGTCGCCTGGACTCTCACAAAATCGCTCAGTGGTGTATTGCACCACGCCACACTTGTGAAAGCACGCTCTTGTACTCCGTGTCAACTATCGTTCACTCACGACACGACCTGCGGCTGGCCGTTCGACGTTCGGAACGCCCGTGACCGCAGGTACTTTCGCTTGTGTTCCCACAGGTCGCTCGATGGTGTATTGCACCACACCGCAGCCCGTTAGAACACGCTCTTGTACCCGCTTGTCAGCTAACGTTCACTTACGCGCACGACTGGGTCGTTTCCGCCGTTACGGGACGCCCGTGACCGCAAATACTCTGACCTGTGTTCCCACAAGTCGCGTCGGTGGTGTATTGCACCACACCGTAACTCGTTTCCGAACACAGATTCGCGTATTCGCTTGTCAACTAGCGATCACTCACAGCACACAGACTCATACGGGCACACACGCGAAATTTCCTGCAAGCACGTCGACGAAAGGAAAATTACCGAAATATTGACCGCGAGTTTCGTTTTAAAATGCCTACGCATTTGTTTTATTAAATTTTTATATTTTTCCTTCACACATTCCGTTTCCTTATTCTATTACATTTGTTTTCACTAAAACTGTCCCTGCCTCGCTGTGTCCCTGCCTACTTTGCACCATACGTCGCTTCTCTTGGCTTTGCTTTTCTTTTACTTCGTAGCACAGCTTACCTCGCCTTTGCTTCTGGGGAGTCCTTGTCCATTGTCCTTGATGTCCTTTTAAATGTGCCTGCTCATTTGCACTTTGTAAATCACTGTCACTTTTCGCTTTCTATTTTATTTTTTAATTTTCAGGAGCAGCCTTGTCCGGCCTCGTCCAAGCGCCTTGCATTTCTGTCTCGTGGCCTAATTTTGCAGCCTCGATTTCGACGCTTTTCGTCCGCTGCTGCTCGGCGCTGCCCGCGGCCGCTGCCTGGGCGGCGCTGCCCGCGGTCGCTGCCTATGCTCGGCTGATCATGCTTCGGCTCGTGTCGCTCTGCTTGCAAACTTGTCGTTTTGCCTAGCCTGGCGCCGTGCATGCCTAGATCGGCACGCGACTTGTAGCTTTGCCTAGTTCGGCTCGCGACTTGTCGCCTGCATCGATCCGTTCGTGCGTCTCTGCTGCGTCGGCTTCGTGCTGCCTGCATGCTCTGCTCGCTTCGCGCTGCTCGTCTGCCTTTGCTCGCTTCGCGCTGCTCGTCTGCCTTTGCTCGCTTCGGTCTGCTTCTGGAATTTTCGGGCGCCGTTACACACGCGCTGCTCGAAATTTGTCCAGACGCCGTTACACATGCGTCGCAAAATTTGTCGAGACGTCGTTTGCTTGTGTGCATGGACGCCGACCAACGGGCGTTTGCCTGCAGTTTGCACCCCGCGTACTTGGACTTGCCTATGCCCCTGCCTATGTCTTGCCTATGTCTTTGCCTATGCCTTTTGCTTATGGCTAACTGTCCACATTTTGCTACCCATTATACGCAAAACTATGGGGTATTATAAACTTAAAGGGTATTTTATTCAAATATTTTGTCTTAAAACTAAATAACTATTGTGATGCGCTTATGCGTCGTCACAGTACAATCCAAAAAATATTGCATCCCAGTGCTATAAAAAAAATTATGCCTATTTCTTCCCTCGTAGTCGAAAGTGGCGGAGTGCGATAGTGGCGGTGTTCGAATGTGGCGGCTTCCCCACTTGCTGTTGTTGTTACTGCTGCTGATGTCCAGGGCCTATTGGATTAGACGGGGCCGGCGCTGGTCTTCGCACTGGTCTTTAGTCCCAAGCATGAGAATACGCATATTGCAGCGTACAATGGTCCAGGGCAGTCGTTTGGGAAGACGTCCGGCTTTTTCGGCAACGGCTTGGGAGATTGTGGTTTTTTAATTAAATTTTCTTTTATGTGTTTTATATTTGCTGAGTGAGTTGTGGGGTAGAGCTTTCTTTGCTGGAGGTTTTCTCTTAGAAAATCAAGTTCGGCAGTTAATTTCTTTGCCGTTGCCCATGGGGGCGGCGTTTTGTTGGTATATAAGAGCCACTTGATATGTGCTATTCTTTTATTTATTTTATTTTTAAGGCCTCCGCGTTTACTCATTGCCACACTCTACTCACTCAGTATTTTTTGGCTTTCTCTAGTCTCCAATCTCCGAAGCACCTGTTTGCGGTTTGCCTCTCATACATGTTGTTGCTGATGTTGTTGTTGCTGCTGATCTCTCGCGCAAGTGGTGCTGCTGTGGATGCTGGCCGTGCTGCGGATGCTGGCCGTGCTACTGCTGCTGCGGATGCTGGCCGTGCTGCTGCTGTGGATGCTGGCCTTGCTGCTGCTGCTGGACGTGCACGAGGCTGACGCTTCACTTCGGTTAATGGTGTACTAAAGATTGCTGTTGTTGGCGTGGCTGGTGCAGGAGTGCTTGTTGCAGCTTTGCTACCGGTACGTTGAAGTGTGCGAATGATATCGGGAGTCATCCAGGATTTGCCGTAGAGTTCATTGCGCAGATTTTCGGCATTTGTCAGAAAATCCTTATCCTGCGCACATTCGTCTACCGGAAGGGAGGAGCTCTTTTCTTCCTCCTGATGCGCTACCTGTTTTTGTAACTTTTTTTTTTTTTTTTAACTGTATATATGTGGCTCGATGGTCACGGTTGCCATGTAAATAGTGAAGCCATGTGAATGGTAAAATTACCTTTTTATTTATTAGATTGGAAGTTGGAGGCAGCGAAGGTGCCGCTTCCAACGTTCAGTTGAATCTGATTTTTACATTGTTTTCTTAGTGTCTAAGTAAGCCTAAAGCTTATCGAGGAGAGAGACGGTTATGCTTATGCTAAACGATATGCTAAATATTATGCTAAAAGTTACATATGTAATTATGCTCTTTTAAACTGGTGCGCTATGTAACAGAATGCAGACACTTGCACATTCTGTTAAATGTTATGCTAAATGTTACATATGTAATTATACTCTCTTAGGCTCTCTTAAGCTGGAGCGCTATATAACAGAATGGACCCACGTGCACATTCTGTGAGAGTGCCGATCGACTCTCTTTATGTAAACATTCTAACGGTGTGTATAGTAGTTATTCAATATGTATGCATACTACAATATACACCGTGATGCAAGTCATACTGGTGTTGGCGACGTGCTAATGCAGTTGACTGATAGTGGGGAGGAAGTTCCGATTTCCTAAATGTCAAAGAAACTTAACCCGTGTCGGCGTAACTACTCAGTTACCGAAAAGGAATGTCTGGCAGCTATTTTGTGCATCAAGAAATTCCGTGCTTATGTCGAAGGACAGTCGTTCACTGTCATAACCTCGTCCTTAAAGTGGCGTATGTCGCAATCTGATCTTAGTAGTCGATTGGCTAGGTGGGCCTTAAAATTACAAGGATGCTCTGTCCCGTGTCTTTACGGATGATCTTTCCGCACTTGATCATGGTCTGGGTGTTGACCTGCAGTCGCCTCAATTTAACTCACAAGAGTATCAAACTCTTAAAGACGGGGTGAAACGAAGCTTGTCTACTTCTTCCGAAATTAAAGTTATTGATGGGTTTATTTTCCGACGAGCCGAACATGCGTCAAAAGAACAAGTAGCGGATGACACCATCTGGAAGCTGTGGATTCCTACGGAACTTGTGCCTGTCGTCTTGCAATGGGCACATACTGATAATATCGCGCCCATGGCGGGATTAATAAAACATTTGAACGCATTCGTCGATATTATTTTTGGCCGAACCTAGTGGCAGATGTGAGAAGGTACGTGAATCAGTGCGAAATTTGTAAGAGCACGAAGCATCCAAACCAAACTCTCAGGACACCATTATCTAAGACAATAGAGAGCCATAGGTTTTTTCAAAAACTTTATGTGGATTACTTGGGACCATAACCACGCTCTAAAACCGGTAATGTTGGTATTTTCATTGTCCTAAAAGCCGTGAAAAAGTTTTCCTACGATGCAATTTTGCAATATATAGAGGAGGAGCTATTTCATTGTTTTGGGGTACCGGAAACTGTTGTTTCGGACAATGGAGTACAGTTTAAATCGAATGCCTTCAATAACTTACTACAAAACAAGTGGATATGTCTACAGTGGGGCGCTCGACAGTAGGATACCCTTCTCCCAATTTTTAAAATCCGTTACAAACGTGTAACCACACTCATAATTTCAAACAGAAATTCTGCACAAATACTTCTCTACATATAGCTTACTCGCTCTCACTCACACAGCAACACGCGTGAAGAGTAAAGCGACAAAGCAGCGCGCCGGCTGCTGCTCGTACATTTGTATTGAAAACGTTGACTTGAATAACTTCTGTGTTATTGGTCCGATCGAATTGTAATTTGTAGAATATGTTCGTATGGCATATAGCTTTACACATACCAAAGCACAACTTAAAAAGTTTTATAGTTTGCTTAATAATCACAAATTAAAAAAACATTTAACATAAACTTTATCTGCCGAGTCGATTTAGCCATATCCGTCTGTCCGTCTGTCAGTCTGTCCGTCTGTCTGTCCGTCCGTCCGCGTGAACACCTGGATCTCAGTTATTATAAGAGCTAGAGACATCAAATTTTGTGACAATATGTGTTATAACTGCAGTTTATTTTGGATTTTGTCACGCCTCCACCCGCTCTTATAAATTTAAAAAAATTGACTACAGCTGCAATATTAGCTCTACAGTAACAGTTATACGTTTCGTGAAAATTTCAGTAAGATTGGACTTAACATATGGAAGATATTAAAGAAATAGTAGTGCCATGTGACCACGTGTTTTGTCTGTTTTATTATGTTAGATATGCAAAATATGCAGGTTCAACTCCGGCGGCAAGCACGTTTTTTTTTAAATTATATGTACTACAAAAGTTATTTGCACTGATCATTATTGCAATTTTATAGTAGATGCAAAAAGGTGCAGTGGCTGAGTGGATGTGGTCGCTGACTGTGAAGCGAAAGGGTACGGCTTCGAAACCTACTCGGTCCGATTCTAGTGGGTTTTCTGAAATTTACTTTTTTCTTCAAGTACTTAAAATATTTTAGGTTTAGTATTAAATGCATTTGATTAAAAAGAATTTTATGGGAAGTGAGTTGGTATATTAGTTTTTGTCCTGTACGACAAGCTGAATTATCTTATAATGCTATTTTGCCGGTCCAAACAATAATGTGCTATTGGCGGAGTGGTTATAGTTGCAAACTGCATATTACAAGCTTTTTGAGATCCATGGTTCAAATCCCCCCCAGGGGAAAACATTTTTTCTTTTCTTCAGTTCTTACTTTTATATTTAGCATTGTGTAACATAACATCTTCTTTTCAAATCGATGATAACGATAAGGCGAGTTAGAAAAACAAATTTGTAGCGGGTATATCACAGTCAGGCGCGCTCGAATATAGTCTTTCCGACTTGTTTTTTTTTATATAATTGAGCCTCCCAGAACCTTTTTATTCCTTCAATGAGTTCTGCTTTAGTTGAATACTGCCTGCCCGACTCGTACACCTTCCGTGCCAGCCATCCCCATACATTTTCTATAATGTTAAGGTCGGGAGAGTATGGCGGCCAAGGCAGTAGTTCCACGTTTTGGTCATCAAACCAGGACTTTACAATCCTGCCCGTGTGGACAGGTGCGTTATCCTGCTGGAGTTTCCATTTCAAGGGTCCAAAAATATCCTTGATTACAGGGAAATCCGTATTCAGTACACCTTTGTACGCAATGGCATTCATACGGCTGGTATGAAACTGCAGTTATAAAATGCCAAAGTAAATTATAGCTCCCCACACCATAACACCACCCGCACGGCTGTGCAATCGATCTAAAGTATTATTATATATATATTCTTACTTAGGATCACTAGCCGAGTCGATTGAGATATGTCCGTCTGTCTGTCTGTCTGTCCGTCTGTCTGTCCGTCTGTCTGTCCGTCTGTCTGTCCGTCTGTCTGTCCGTCTGTCTGTCCGTCTGTCTGTCCGTCTGTCTGTCCGTCTGTCTGTTTGTTTGAGACAACAGATCTCAGCTATTAAAAAAGCTAGAGACACCAAATTTGGTATGAATGTTCCTGTATATCCGGGGCAGAACAAGTTTATGTCAAATGTTTGACGCCACGCCCACCGCCCCCGCAAATGGGTAATTTACGATTATAAAGCAAAGTATTTAACATATAAATTTTCGATTATTAAGCAAAGTATTAAACTTAGAAAGTTCTGCTTTGGTATGTATAATGCTAAATACCATATGAATAAATGCTCTATGATACACATTTGTAACAGATTTAGAAAATTGGGAGAAGGGTATCTTACTGTCGAGCGGTCGACTGTAGCTATACCCACTTTTTTTTTTTGTTTAATGTTGTTTTTGTTTGGCCTGAAACTAGAGACGGCAAAGGAAGATTAATCGGTGGGCGATTTTTCTTCATCTTTGTTTCGAACTCTTTGACCATTACCTGCTCCGGCCAAAATTGATATGTCCCTCTCATAAGAAAACTTGAATTTTTCTACTTTAATATCCAAGGAATTAACTTTGCCTTGAATATAGCCTATTACATCATTTGATGTGAGGTTAGGGGCAAGCCTGGAAACAAAAATTTGTTTCCTTTGTGAATTACCTAGAATCTTCTTAGGCGCCTCAGGTATAACTCCAGAGCATAGGTTCTCTTCTGGTAAACCAGAACATGAACACGCCTTCGGTAAAACTAGTAACTGTGGCACGGGCAACGAGACCACAGCGGACTTCTCAGAAATTATGGGCGTCACAGGTTGCACATACTCAATAACATTATCAGAAAGCGAAACCGATTGAGCCGAAGACCTCGTTACTATTGGGGGATTGGTGAACGAAATCAACGGCTGGGTCACTGACGTGCTTGGCTGGTCAATTAGAGGGAGATGGATGGCGCTAACTGAAGAATTTGATTTCGCGCGGATTTCTTACGCTTTGGTGATTCATTCAATAACTTAAGGTTATTGAAAAACGAATCAAGCGCAAAGAACTGGTCGGAAAGTTTGCGAAAACTTCCAAACAGTTCCCTAAATCCAGTCTTCGTTTGACGCATAAAAGAACACATTTTGTTCTCCATCTCCCTACACACATCACAGCAATAACGCAACCCAGTGCGCTTGGCTACGGCGTCAGCCGTCGGGCCAGTATATCCAGCACACTTCGCGTGTACTACGTTGTCACATAGCCAACACGAGATGCTTGCCTGGGCGGCAGTCACCTGCTTAAGGCAGGATTTCTTGAAACAAATTAAAACGTCCATTATAGGGGACACCTACTGTAGAAACAAAATCAGCCAAAAGGAAAACAAAACCAAAACAAGAAAAGGGATGAGCACAAAAGAGAGAAATTAACGCGCGTAAAGGGCAGAGAGCAGAGAGAGCAAAGAACAAAGACAAGTGCTAGAGCGGCAAAGAGTGAGAGCAGCTTAGGCGTGCTCAAAGAATTAGGAGAGGTAAGAAGAGAGAAAAATTAGCGGTGACAAACAACACTAACAACTACGTCGCTTACCGAAAGAGAATAGATAAAAAGAAATATACCAAACTATGCAGAACCGATGCACAAAACAGAAAAAAAATGGAATCTAAAATTAGAAAACACAGAGTAGTTTGACTAATTTAAAGAGCATGTACACGCGTCATGAACGGGCTTTAGTTAGACTTCGGGCTTAAAGTTAATTTACGTGAAAACACCGGTTGTTTTTAATAACAAAGCCGAAAAATCGAATCGCAAAAAAAAACACGTCCTTTCACTAGGAAATGAAAAGCGTACAGTAGAAGTGTTATTGTTGTAGAAGACAATATGACACATTTGAGCTAATGGTCTAAATATGCAATTTTAGAGTGAGCGGAGCGCAGCGACGGTGGTCTAGCTGTTCGGATGACAGACTCCTATGCAAACGGCCAGGGTTCGAATCCGCACGGCGAAAAAATAATTTAACTATTTTAATTTTTTAATGTTTTGTTGTATTTTAAATTTGTTTACATTTATATTTATAAAACATATATATTTTTGAATTATTTCCCATTTACTAATATTTATCTAATCAATTTTATATAAAGTGTTAAATTTTTTGCATGCTGTACTTATGCGTGCATGCATACAATACATGCATGCGAAGGTCACACATGCATACATATATGCCTGTGAGACAATACACAAAAACTTAAGGCAGGTCAGTGCTTTTTTAACGGACGTCTAAATTTAAGAAGAAGCAGTTGACGCTGGTGTGTGTGTGCGTAACAAATCTTAGCACGCGCCAAAAATTCAAATTTCTCTCTCTCGTTTTAACGTATGCTATCGACTCTTGTCTATTCTGCTTGCTTTGTCCCTTCACTACTTTTTTTATGGTTTACTTTAAATATATATGTACACTGAAAATCTATGGCCTCTTACAGTCACCTCGTGACTGTAGCCTTTCCGACGTGTTCTAACTCGCCTTTTCGTTATCATCGATTTTAAAAGAAGATGTAGCATAATGCTAAAAAAAAGTAAGAACTGAAGATTTGCTCCTGAGGGGGATTTGAAACCAATCTAAACTTTTAATCAAATGCATATAATACTTAAAATATTTTAAGTGCTTAAAAAAAGCAATATCCGAAAAAAAACACTTTTGCATTCAGTGGGATTCGAACCCGTACCCCTTCGCTTCACAGTCAACGACCACATCCACTTAGCCACTGCACCTTTTTTGCATCTATTATAAAATTGCAATAATGATCAGTGCAAATAACTTTGATTGCAGCCGGAGTTGAACTTGCATATTTTTATACCCTTCGACCATTGAAAATGGTCAAAAAAGGGTATACTAACTTTGTGCAATGTATGTAACAGGCATAAGGAGGCGTGGCAGACCCCATAAAGTATATATATTCTTACTCAGGATCACTAGCCGAGTTGATTGAGACATGTCCGTCTGTCTGTCCGTCTGTCCGTCTGTATGAGGGAATAGATCTCAGCTATTAAAAAAGCTAGAGACACCAAATTTGGTATGGAGGATCCTATATATAATAGGCAGACAAAGTTTATTTTAAATATTTTATGCCACGCCCACCGCCCCCGCAAATCGGTAATTTACGATTATTAAGCAAAGTATTAAATTTAGAAATTTAAATTTAAATTTGGTATGTATAAAGCTAAACGCAATATGAACATATTCTCCAAATTACAATCCGATCGGACCAATAACACAGAAGTTATTCAAGTCAACGTTTTCAGTTCAAATGTACGAGCAGCAGCCTGCTCGCTGCTTTCAGTAGTTGACGCCGACGTCGACGTCACTCTTAACGTGCGTCGCTGTGTGAGTGTGAGCGAGAAAGCTATATGTAGTAGAAGTATTTGTGCAAAATTTCTGTTTGAAATTATGAGTGTGGTTACACGTTTGTAATTGATTTTAAAGGGTATCCTACTGTCGGGTGTTCGACTGTAGCCCTACCCACTTGTGCATATCTAACATAATAAAGGAGACAAAACACGTGGTCACATGTCACTACTATTTGTTTAATATATTCCATATTTATTGTCCAATCTTACTGAAATTGTCACGAAACGTCCGCAAGATGGTATTTTTAAAGTATATTGAAAACTGTTGCTGTAGAGCTAATATTGCGGCTGTAGTCAATTTTTAGGGGCGGGTGGAGGCGTGGCTAAAATCCAAAATAAACTTAATCAGCCTGCAGTAATAACACGTATTGTCACAGAATTTGGAGGTTCTAGCTTTTATAATAGCTGAGATTCAGGTGTTCACACGGACGGACGGACAGACAGACGGACAGACGGACATGGCTATATCGACTCGGCTGTTGATACTGATCAAGAATATATATACTTTATGGGGTCGGAGATGTCTCCTTCTGCCTGTTACATACATTTTATGAGTAGCGGGTATAAAAATTGAAAAAAATTATATGAGCAGAGCGAATACTTTAGATAAAATTTAAGTTAATTCAAAAAAATTAAAAAAAAAATAACAAATTTAATTTATAAAATTTCATTAAAAGAAAGAAAAACAAGTGGATATGGCTACAGTCGAGCGCTCGACAGAAGGATACCCTTCTCCCAATTTTTAAATCCGTTATAAACGTGTAACCACACTCATAATTTCAAACAGAAATTCTGCCCAAATACTTCTCTACATATAGCTTACTCGCTCTCACTCACACAGCAACACGCGTGAAGAGTAAAGCGACAAGACGCAACGTCGACGTCGGCAAAGCAGCGGGCCCGCTGCTGCTCGTACATTTGTATTGAAAAGGTTGACTTGAATAACTTCTGTGTTATTGGTCCGATCGAATTGTAATTTGAAGAATATGTTCGTATGGCATATAGCTTTATACATACCAAAGCAGAACATTATAAGTTTTATAGTTTGCTAAATAATCACAAATTACCGATTTGCGGGGGCGGTGGGCGTGGCATCAAACATTAAACATAAACTTCATCTGCCTATTATATATAGAAACTTCCATACCACATTTGGTGTCTCTAGCTTTTTTAATAGCTGAGATCTGTTCCCTCATACAGACGGACAGACAGACGGACATGTCTCAATCGACTCGGCTAGTGATCCTGAGCTCTTGCTTCTTATATATATAATTTGTGGCGTCTGCCACGCCTCCTTATGCCTGTTACATACATTGCACAAAGTTAGAATACCCTTTTTTGACCATTTTCAATGGTTGAAGGGTATAATAAAATAAGAGAAATAACGAAGGAAAACAAAAAGAGCCAAATATACGATACAGTATATGTTCAGGCACCAGCATGAACATGTGACAATACTGCACTGAACTGCACGGCACTGTATCGCTGTATAGTTCAAGTGATAGCAGCCACATGACCCCATGCAGCGATCCCTTATCTGTGTTTACGACCGTCTACAATATTTTATGACCCGGCGTACACACATGTTTACGATAAGTAAGAAGGGAACGCAACTATCCTATTTGTATTGAATAATAATTATCACACGCTGCGTATTTCAAGTGCAGCATACAAGTATAAAATTTTCTTAAAAAACAACCACCACCGCGGTTCTTACAACACCGCATTAGATTTTAAGAAACAGTTCCAAATAAACTCACAAAGTGTAGAGACGTACATTTTACATTGACAGTTCGAAATAAATTCGTACAAGTGTTGTAAAGTGTATTTTCTTTACAGTATATATTATAAAATGGATCAGATTTTTACAAAATAGATGAATGTTTAGGTTTTTTAGATGACAGCTATTGGTGCGAAATTGAAAACTTCTTGAATGACCAAAGAGAGCGTTCAACAAAATCTACTAATGACAGCTGTGATGAGGATTCTGAAAAGAGTCCCAAATATCAATTTAAAATTGATACAGGCAAATAATAACAAACAATGGAAAAAGTAGTTCAGAATGGTATAATTGGTCTCAATTTCATAAAAAAAACAAGTCAATAGGCTAAAATTGAGCTCGCCCGACTGTAAGATACCCTTCTCCCAATTTTTACAAACTTATAAGAAGAATTTTAAACAGAGTATTTTGCACAAATAACTCTACTAGATAAGTCTCACTAATTACCGATTTTCGGGGGCGGTGGGCATGGCATAAAACATTTGAAAAAACTTGTTCTGCTCCGCATATACAGGAACATTCATACCAAATTTGGTGTATCTAGCTCATTTAATAGCTGAGATCCGTTGTCTCAAACAAACAGACAGACAGACGGACAGACAGACGGACAGACAGACGGACAGACAGACGGACAGACAGACGGACAGACAGACAGACAGACGGACAGACAGACGGACAGACAGACGGACAGACAGACAGACAGACGGACAGACGGACAGACAGACGGACATGGCTCAATCGACTCGACTAGTGATCCTGAGCAAAAATATTTATACTTTATGGGGTCTGCCACGCCTCCTTATGCTTGTTACATACATTTCACAAAGTTAGTATACCCTTTTTTGACCATTTTCATCGGTCGAAGGGTATAAACAATTGTATACTTTAGAATTCTACGAGCAAGAAGATTGGTTCACTTTGAGGCTCGATAATTTCAGAAACATATAATTTCCTATAATACATTGATTAGATAATGAAATTGTTTTGCTAGCAAGATCCGAAGTCATCCGAAAAATTAATATATTGTCTACAGACACAAATGTCCTAATCCCTAACCAGGAATTGTGACGTGGAATAATAGTAGCAAGCGCACTTGTAAATACTCAGAAAGTGATGATTCGAATTATAAATAAAACTAATAAAGACGCTATTGTAAAATTTGCGCATTTCACAAGAAGAGAATCATTGAACGATTATGATATTTACAATGCCAATGTAAATAATAGTCCGCAAAGAACCTCAGAGGTACTGAAACTTCTTAAATTTTCATCGTTATAAAAAACGAGCTAACAGAATTATTCACCGCATATAGCGATATTTTTGATCGAAACAGAAATCATATCGAAACAGAAATCATATCATTTAACAATTTTAATAGGTAAAAATTAAGATTGAACGATAAGACCCCTGTATATATTAAGATTTATAGAATGCCAGAAAGTCAAAAGCCACAAATTAAAAGGCAATTTGACAAATTTATAAAATACGGCATTGTTGAGCCGTCTATATCAACTTCGACAGATTCATATCGCTACACGCGATTACCATTGGGGTTGAAAATAGCCCCAATTAATTTCAAAGAATGATGACACTTGCATTCACAGGCTTACAGCCTTTGCAAGCATTTCCGTATATGGATGATTTAGTTGTAGTCGGTTGTTCTGAAAAGCATATGCTTAAGAATTTAACTGACGTTTTCAAATTATGTAGACAACATCATTTAAAGCTACATCCAGAAAAATGTACTTTATTTATGAAAGAGGTTACATATTTAGGTCACAAATATACTTATAAAGGTATATTACCCACAACCAGTAAATACAGACGAAGCTAGGCGATTCGTCGCATTTTGCAATTACTACAGAAGATTTGATAAGAATTTCTCTGAGAAATTACGAAAGGACAAGCGAATGCAATGAAGAATTCGAATATCTGAAAAGGGAATTAATGAAACCAACACTTCTTCAGTACCCAGATTTCAGCAAACAATTTTGCATAACCACAGACGCCAGTAAACAGGCATGTGGAGTGGTACTATATCAGGACCATAACTGTCAATACCAGTGGCATACGCTTCAAGAACCTTTACACAAGATTAAAGTAATAAGTCCACTACCGAACGAGATCTAGCAGCTATTTACTGGCCAATAATTCATTTCAGACTATATATATATGGTAGGCATTTCTTAGTACAGAGTGACCATAGGCCACTCACTCACATAGGCCAACCCTAAAAATCCGAGTCCAAGTTAACCAGAATGCGTCTGGATCTTGAAGAATATGATTTTAGTGTAGATTACCTCAAGGGGAAAAATAACTATATAGCAGATGCTCTCCCGAATAACTATCGGGGAGCTAAAAGACATGAACAGTCAGATACTGAAGGTCGAAACGAGAGCTTTAAAAAGACAGAAGAATTCCTGCGCAGGTGAGAAATTGCATGAACCACATAAGAAAGAAGAAAATAAAGAAATGCCCAATATCTATCAGGTAATCAATAACATTGATGCCAAGAAATATATTGTTCTCAAAATAGAGAATCATAAGTGTTTGTTAAAAAGAGGCACAAATATTACAACACGTTTCGATATGACTTATTTTTATTCTAATGAAGAAATCGATTTAGATCAGTTCTTCAAAGCCTTAATGAAGAAGCAAGAATTAATAAGATAATTCAAACGCAATTGTCACCAAGTGAACAATACAGATATAAATACATTAGAAATTTACTTACAGAAACGTAAGAATTCAATATTGAAGTTCTGTACTTCTACAGAAGGTTTCTAGAAGGTTTTCAACTTGTCAAATGGGCATCCAATTGTAACTGCCTTCTGTTTAAAATAAAAGCTAGTGACGAAGTGACTCTCAAGATTAAATATCATCTCAATGTGTGACGAAAACGAAACGTAACATATTGTCTGCAGCTTCTCGGTTGTTTGGCTCTCTAGGTTTGCTGTGTCCCATTATAGCAAAAACAAGTAAAGGATGGCTACAGTCGAGAGCTCGACAGTAAGATACCCTTCTCCCAATTTTCTAAATCTGTAACAAACGTGTAACCACATTCATAATTTTAAACAGAGAGTTCTGCACAAATACTTCTACTACATATAGCTCACTCGCTCGCACTCACACAGCGACGCGCGTAATAATTAAAGCGAAACGTCCCGACGTTGACGTCGACGTCAACTGCTAAATCAGCGCGCCGGCTGCTGCTCGTATATTTTGCACTGAAAACGTTGACTTGAATAACTTCTGTGTTATCGGTCCGATCGGATTGTAATTTGGAGAATATGTTCATATGACATTTAGCATTATACATAGCAAAGCATAACTTTCTAAGTTTAATACTTTGCTTAATAATCGTAAATTATCGATTTGCGGGGGCGGTGGGCATGATGCGTGGCATAAACCATTTGAAATAAACTTTATCTGCCTATTATATATAGGAACTTCCATACCAAATTTGGTGTCTCTAGCTTTTTTAATAGCTGAGCTCTGTTCCCTCATACAGACGGACAGACGGATAGACGGACGGACGGACAGACGGACAGACGGAGAGACAGACGGACATGTCTCAATCGACTCGGCTAGTGATCCTGAGCAAGAATATATATACTCTGTGGGGTCTGCCACGCCTCCTTATGCCTGTTACATACATTGCACAAAGTTAGTATACCCTTTTTTGACCATTTTCAATGGTCGAAGGGTATAAAAAGATAGATTGGGATAAGGCAACTCCTATGAGTATTCACTCTGCATGCCATATGCTTACCATGAGACATTGCGTGATTTGCAGAAAATCCGCATTCCTCGATATGAGTTGTTTGTAAAGACGGCAATGGCGTCTTCCTGGTTAGATGGGTGCACTTGCTGGAAATAGAATGAACCGACGCGAAAAAACAATTCGATTTAAATGAAACAATTCGGGGCGCGTGCGTTCACTTCACTTTTATTTTTCATACTGACTTCAATTTATACTATATTTATATTACTATATAACTACGGGTAAATGAGCGCGAGAGCCCTTGGTGACTCTCGCACTGTTTACGAAGCAACGTTGCCTACTTTTAGGCCGCTACGTTTCGACGTAAACATCTCGCCCCCTTGCAATACTATTGCAAGACTTCGGATGCAGCTGAGATCTTCTTGGATGCCGCTGTATGGGCGTTAGGAGCGCTGGCGAACTACGTCTTGACGATCCCGGATAGTACCAAACCAAACAGAGTGGTACAGATAGTACCCAACCAAACAGGCCCAACGACAGTCCACCGTGGGATGGAACAAGCCCGTGTAAAATTACGTCACCATAGACGTCGGCACCGGGTGTCCACCAGCGTGATGCCTGGATAGCATGAGTTGAGGTCCCTGCCAATTTTCTGTGCCGGAGTCCGCACATGCACATATTCCAACTTCAGAGTCACGGTAGTAGCGAAGTCTGGCGCTACCCTCGACCTCAACAAGGCGCGGCAAAACCCTTTTTCGGCCAAAGGCCGTTGCCAGTGAGGTGGGCATGCGGCTGTGTGGACAACACGCGTCCTACAGCACACGCACCTCAAAGATTTTGCCGGCTACGTCCAGGCTGACTAGGGCCGTCGACAACATGCTGTAGCTGTAGCCGATTGGGTAGTCGCCAGGGACTCTGCCGGTGGAAGAGGAGACGGGGATGGCGTGGGGGATTGCATCTCGGATTGGCAGCTTGGGAGGTGAAGGAGCGTATGGTGGTCCTGGCCGCATGTGCGACAGGTACCACCAATGCGACATGAGCCTGCTGAATGCTCATGGGCGAGGCAGTTCGGGCAGTATCTATTGATTAATACTGCCTGTAGACGCTTCTCCGCAGCCAGATGCAAAAAGCGTTGGCACTTCTTCAGCGCATGGACTCCTCGGCAGACGCGACACCGGAAGGAGTTCACTCCTTTCGGTCCGCTCGGCTTCGGTGCCCTTTGCGGTTGTGCCTTGTGTGGTGCCATTTTCCATCACTAATCTGAAAATAAGAAGGTGGATATATGGATTAGTGTTTGCCGGACATATATCCACTAAAGGACAACACAAGGTTAGGAGGGTGTCTGGACGGTGTCCTCTATGGGAAGGAGGACTACCTTTACAGTGGGCCTTTTGATGACGCCACGGGTGGTGAGGATATCCACCACGCGGACAATGTCATCAGCGCCAGGATAAACGGCTTGGATGCAGCCCAGACGCCATTCGTTGAGTGGTAGGTTGTCTTCTTTGACAACCGTCAACCATCCAACGAAAACAAAAACTGCCTTGAGTCGTTGCCATCGATTGATGATGGATACAGCGTCTTCTTGGATTTCAGGCTCTGCGATGGACATGAGCGGACCGCCGATCAGAAAATGGCCGGCAGTCAAGGCTAAAAGATCGTTGGGGCTTTCAGAGATTGGAGAAATTGACCTGGAATTAAGGCACGCTTCGACTTTGCAGAGGAGTGTGAATAATTTTTCGAACGTGTATATCAGTGCTGAAGTGGATTTCTAGAAGAGCGTTTAAAAGCTCTTTACTTCAGCTTCCCATAAGCCACCCATGTGCATGGTGTGAATTGAAGTGCCATGGCTGTATTTGGTGGATTCATCAGCCTTCACTGCCTTCATTAACTCTGTTGGAGCCTCTGACGAATGTCTTTCCGTTGTCGGAGTATACTAAGTGGGGCGTCTCGCAACCAAACGTGCGAATGCTGCGAGGTACTTCTCGGTTGTTATATCCGAGCTGCTTCTAAATGTATGGCCTTTATGCTGAAACACACTAAGACACATACCTTGGTTATGAGGCAGGAGAGCAGTTAAAAAGAGAGCAGAGAGAAAAGAACAGGTGCTAGAGCAGCAAAGCGTGAGAGCAGCTTAGGCACGCTCAAAGAATTAGGAGAGGTAAGGAGAGACAAAAATTAGCGGTGACAAACAACACTAACAACTACGTCGCTTACCGAAAGAGAATAGATAAAAAGAAATGCACCAAACTATGCAGAACCGATGCACAAAACAGAAAAAAAATGGAATCTAAAATTAGAAAACACAGAGTAGTTTGACTAATTTAAAGAGCATGTACACGCGTCATGAACGGGCTTTAGTTAGACTTCAGGCTTAAAGTAAATTTACGTGAAAACACCGGTTGTTTTTAATAACAAAGCCGAAAAATCGAATCGCAAAAAAAAACACGTCCTTTCACTAGGAAATGAAAAGCGTACAGTAGAAGTGTTATTGTTGTAGAAGACAATATGACACATTTGAGCTAATGGTCTAAATATGCAATTTTAGAGTGAGCGGAGCGCAGCGACGGTGGTCTAGTTGTTCGGATGACGGACTCCTATGCAAACGGCCAGGGTTCGAATCCGCACGGCGAAAAAATAATTTAACTATTTTAATTTTTTAATGTTTGTTGTTTTTTAAATTTGTTTACATTTATATTTATAAAACATATATATTTTGAATTATTTCCCATTTACTAATATTTATCTAATCAATTTTATGTAAAGTGTTAAATTTTTTGATTGCTGTACTTATGCGTGCATGCATACAATACATGCATGCGAAGCTCACACATGCATACATATATGCCTATGAGACAATACACAAAACTTAAGGCAGGTCAGTGCTTTTTTAACGGACGTCTAAATTTAAGAAGAAGCAGTTGACGCTGGTGTGTGTGTGCGTAACAAATCTTAGCACGCGCCAAAAATTCAAATTTCTCTCTCTCGTTTTAACGTATGCTATCGACTCTTGTCTATTCTGCTTGCTTTGTCCCTTCACTACTTTTTTTATGGTTTACTTTAAATATGTACACTGAAAATCTATGGGCTCTTACAGTCACCTCGTGACTGTAGCCTTTCCGACGTGTTCTAACTCGCCTCTTCTTTATCACCGATTTTAAAAGAAGATGTAGCGTAATGCTAAAAAAAAAGAAAGAACTGAAGATTTGCTCCTGAGGGGGATTTGAAACCAATCTAAACTTTTAATCAAATGCATATAATACTTAAAATATTTTAAGTGCTTAAAAAAAGCAATATCCGAAAAAAAAAACACTTTTGCATTCAGTGGGATTCGAACCCGTACCCCTTCGCTTCACAGTCAACGACCATATCTTAGCCACTGCACCTTTTTTGCATCTATTATAAAATTGCAATAATGATCAGTGCAAATAACTTTGATACACATAATTGTAAAGAAAGTGATTGCAGCCGGAGTTGAACTTGTATATTTTTATACCCTTCGACCATTGAAAATGGTCAAAAAAGGGTATACTAACTTTGTGCAATGTATGTAACAGGCATAAGGAGGCGTGGCAGACCACATAAAGTATATATATTCTTACTCAGGATCACTAGCCGAGTTGATTGAGACATGTCCGTCTGTCTGTCCGTCTGTCCGTCTGTATGAGGGAACAGATCTCAGCTATTAAAAAACCTAGAGACACCAAATTTGGTATGGTATATATGGTATATTTTATGCCACGCCCACCGCCCCCGCAAATCGGTAATTTACGATTATTAAGCAAAGTATTAAATTTGCTTGCTTTTTGCTTTGGTATGTTTAAAGCTAAACGCAATATGAACATATACTCCAAATTACAATCCGATCGGACCAATAACACAGAAGTTATTCAAGTCAACGTTTTCAGTTCAAATGTACGAGCAGCAGCCTGCTCGCTGCTTTCAGTAGTTGACGCCGACGTCGACGTCACTCTTAACGTGCGTCGCTGTGTGAGTGTGAGCGAGAAAGCTTTATGTAGTAGAAGTATTTGTGCAAAATTTCTGTTTGAAATTATGAGTGTGGTTACACGTTTGTAATTGATTTTAAGGGTATCCTACTGTCGGGTGTTCGACTGTAGCCCTACCCACTTGTGCATATCTAACATAATAAAGGAGACAAAACACGTGGTCACATGCCACTACTATTTGTTTAATATATTCCATATTTATTGTTTAATCTTACTGAAATTGTCACGAAACGTCCGCAAGATGGTATTTTTACAGTATATTGAAAACTGTTGCTGTAGAGCTAATATTGCGGCTGTAGTCAATTTTTAGTGGCGGGTGGAGGCGTGGCTAAAATCCAAAATAAACTTTATCAGCCTGCAGTAATAACACGTATTGTCACAGAATTTGGAGGTTCTTGCTTTTATAATAGCTGAGATCCAGGTGTTCACACGGACGGACGGACAGACAGACGGACAGACGGACATGGCTATATCGACTCTGCTGTTGATACTGATCAAGAATATATATACTTTATGGGGTCGGAGATGTCTCCTTCTGCCTGTTACATACATTTTCGGTTTGAACAAAGTTATAATACCCTTCTACTCTATGAGTAGCGGGTATAAAAATTGAAAAAAATTATATGAGCAGAGCGAATACTTTAGATAAAATTTAAGTTAATTCAAAAAAATTAAAAAAAAAATAACAAATTTAATTTATAAAATTTCATTAAAAGAAAGAAAAACAAGTGGATATGGCTACAGTCGAGCGCTCGACAGAAGGATACCCTTCTCCCAATTTTTAAATCCGTTATAAACGTGTAACCACACTCATAATTTCAAACAGAAATTCTGCCCAAAAACTTCTGTACATATAGCTTACTCGCTCTCACTCACACAGCAACACGCGTGAAGAGTAAAGCGACAAGACGCATCGTCGACGTCGGCAAAGCAGCGGGCCTGCTGCTGCTCTTACATTTGTATTGAAAAGGTTGACTTGAATAACTTCTGTGTTATTGGTCCGATCGAATTGTATTTTGAAGAATATGTTCGTATGGCATATAGCTTTATACATACCAAAGCAGAACATTATAAGTTTTATAGTTTGCTAAATAATCACAAATTACTGATTTGGGGGGGGGGGGGGCTTGCAAAAAAAAAATAAAAAAAAAATTTATCTCTATTTTATAAAAAATAAATTAAAAAATTTATTTTTTTTTTTTATTTTTTTTAAAAAATTTTCACTTTTAAACAGAAAAAAAGAAAAAAAAAAAAAAAAAAAAAAAAAAAAAAAAAAAAAAAAATAATACCCATAAATATACTGATTTATATTTATTTTTTATAAATTATATATAATTCCTGCTCTTTTTTATTCCTTTTTTTAAAATTAAAAAAAATTAAAAAAAAATTTTTTTAAAATTTTAGAAAAATTAAAAAAAAAAAAAAAAAAAAAAAAAAAAAAAAAAAAAAAAAAAAAAAAAAAAAAAAAAAATATAAAAAAAAAAAAAAAAAAAAAAAAAAAAAAAAAAAAAAAAAAAAGCCCAAATAAATTTATATATTAAAATTAAAAAAAAAAAAAAAACAAAAAAAAAAAAAAAAAAAAAAAATTAAAATATTATTATAAAAATAAAAAAAAAAAAAAAAAAAAAAAAAAAAAAAAATAAAAAAAAAAAAAAAAAAAAAAAAAATCATATCGAAACAGAAATCATATCATTTAACAATTTTAATAGGTAAAAATTAAGATTGAACGATAAGACCCCTGTATATATTAAGATTTATAGAATGCCAGGAAAGTCAAAAGCCACAAATTAAAAGGCAATTTGACAAATTTATAATATACGGCATTGTTGAGCCGTCTATATCAGAATATAATAGCCCACTTCTCTTGGTACCCAAGAAATCACTGCCTAAATCGGCGGAAAAGAGATGGCGATTAGTAGTTGGCTACCGTCAGATCAATAAGAAATTATTTGCTGACAAATTCCCACTTCCAAGAATCTTGATCAATTAGGACGAGCAAAATATTTCTCGTATTTAGCCCTTATGTCAGGATTTCACCAAATCGAACTAGACGAAAGGTCACGAAATATAACAACATTCTCAACTTCGACAGGTTCATATCGCTACACGCGATTACCATTGGGGTTGAAAATAGCCCCAATTAATTTCAAAGAATGATGACACTTGCATTCACAGGCTTACAGCCTTTGCAAGCATTTCCGTATATGGATGATTTAGTTGTAGTCGGTTGTTCTGAAAAGCATATGCTTAAGAATTTAACTGACGTTTTCAAATTATGTAGACAACATCATTTAAAGCTACATCCAGAAAAATGTACTTTATTTATGAAAGAGGTTACATATTTAGGTCACAAATATACTTATAAAGGTATATTACCCACAAACAGTAAATACAGACGAAGCTAGGCGATTCGTCGCATTTTGCAATTATTACAGAAGATTTGTTAAGAATTTCTCTGAGAAATTACGAAAGGACAAGCGAATGCAATGAAGAATTCGAATATCTGAAAAGGGAATTAATGAAACCAACACTTCTTCAGTACCCAGATTTCAGCAAACAATTTTGCATAACCACAGACGCCAGTAAACAGGCATGTGGAGTCGTACTATATCAGGACCATAACGGTCAATACCAGTGGCATACGCTTCAAGAACCTTTACACAAGATTAAAGTAATAAGTCCACTACTGAACGAGATCTAGCAGCTATTTACTGGCCAATAATTCATTTCAGACTATATATATATGGTAGGCATTTCTTAGTACAGAGTGACCATAGACCACTCACTCACATAGGCCAACCCTAAAAATCCGAGTCCAAGTTAACCAGAATGCGTCTGGATCTTGAAGAATATGATTTTAGTGTAGATTACCTCAAGGGGAAAAATAACTATATAGCAGATGCTCTCCCGAATAACTATCGGGGAGCTAAAAGACATGAACAGTCAGATACTGAAGGTCGAAACGAGAGCTTTAAAAAGACAGAAGTATTCCTGCGCAGGTGAGAAATTGCATGAACCACATAAGAAAGAAGAAAATAAAGAAATGCCCAATATCTATCAGGTAGTCAATAACATTGATGCCAAGAAATATATTGTTCTCAAAATAGAGAAAAATAAGTGTTTGTTAAAAAGAGGCACAAATATTACAACACGTTTCGATATGACTTATTTTTATTCTAATGAAGAAATCGATTTAGATCAGTTCTTCAAAGCCTTAATGAAGAAGCAAGAATTAATAAGATAATTCAAACGCAATTGTCACCAAGTGAACAATACAGATATGAATACATTAGAAATTGACTTACAGAAACGTAAGAATTCAATATTGAAGTTCTGTACTTCTACAGAAGGTTTCTAGAAGGCTTTTAACTTGTCAAATGGGCATCCAATTGTAACTGCCTTCTGTTTAAAATAAAAGCTAGTGACGAAGTGACTCTCAAGATTAAATATCATCTCAATGTGTGACGAAAACGAAACGTAACATATTGTCTGCAGCTTCTCGGTTGTTTGGCTCTCTAGGTTTGCTGTGTCCCATTATAGCAAAAACAAGTAAAGGATGGCTACAGTCGAGAGCTCGACAGTAAGATACCCTTCTCCCAATATTCGAAATCTGTTACAAACGTGTAACCACACTCATAATTTTAAACAGAGAGTTCTGCACAAATACTTCTACTACATATAGCTCACTCGCTCGCACTCACACAGCGACGCGCGTAATAATTAAAGCGAAACGTCGCGACGTTGACGTCGACGTCAACTGCTAAATCAGCGCGCCGGCTGCTGCTCGTATATTTTGCACTGAAAACGTTGACTTGAATAACTTCTGTGTTATCGGTCCGATCGGATTGTAATTTGGAGAATATGTTCATATGACATTTAGCATTATACATAGCAAAGCATAACTTTCTAAGTTTAATACTTTGCTTAATAATCGTAAATTATCGATTTGCGGGGGCGGTGGGCGTGGCATCAACCATTTGAAATAAACTTTATCTGCCTTTTATATATAGGAACTTCCATTTGGTGTCTCTAGCTTTTTTAATAGCTGCGATCTGTTCCCTCATACAGACGGACAGACGGACAGACGGACGGACGGACAGACGGACAGACGGACAGACGGACAGACAGACGGACATGTCTCAATCGACTCGGCTAGTGATCCTGAGCAAGAATATATATACTTTGTGGGGTCTGCCACGCCTCCTTATGCCTGTTACATACATTGCACAAAGTTAGTATACCCTTTTTTGACCATTTTCAATGGTCGAAGGGTATAAAAAGATAGATTGGGATAAGGCCACTCCTATGAGTATTCACTCTGCATGCCATATGCTTACCATGAGACATTGCGTGATTTGCAGAAAATCCGCATTCCTCGATATGAGTTGTTTGTAAAGACGGCAATGGCGTCTTCCTGGTTAGATGGGTGCACTTGCTGGAAATAAAATGAACCGACGCGAAAAAACAATTCGATTTAAATGAAACAATTCGGGGCGCGTGCGTTCACTTCACTTTTATTTTTCATACTGACTTCAATTTATACTATATTTATATTACTATATAACTACGGGTAAATGAGCGCGAGAGCCCTTGGTGACTCTCGCACTGTTTACGAAGCAACGTTGCCTACTTTTAGGCCGCTACGTTTCGACGTAAACATCTCGCCCCCTTGCAATACTATTGCAAGACTTCGGATGCAGCTGAGATCTTCTTGGATGCCGCTGCATGGGCGTTAGGAGCGCTGGCGAACTACGTCTTGACGATCCCGGATAGTACCAAACCAAACAGAGTGGTACAGATAGTACCCAACCAAACAGGCCCAACGACAGTCCACCGTGGGATGGAACAAGCCCGTGTAAAATTACGTCACCATAGACGTCGGCACCGGGTGTCCACCAGCGTGATGCCTGGATAGCATGAGTTGAGGTCCCTGCCAATTTTCTGTGCCGGAGTCCGCACATGCACATATTCCAACTTCAGAGTCACGGTAGTAGCGAAGTCTGGCGCTACCCTCGACCTCAACAAGGCGCGGCAAAACCCTTTTTCGGCCAAAGGCCGTTGCCAGTGAGGTGGGCATGCGGCTGTGTGGACAACACGCGTCCTACAGCACACGCACCTCAAAGATTTTGCCGGCTACGTCCAGGCTGACTAGGGCCGTCGACAACATGCTGTAGCTGTAGCCGATTGGGTAGTCGCCAGGGACTCTGCCGGTGGAAGAGGAGACGGGGATGGCGTGGGGGATTGCATCTCGGATTGGCAGCTTGGGAGGTGAAGGAGCGTATGGTGGTCCTGGCCGCATGTGCGACAGGTACCACCAATGCGACATGAGCCTGCTGAATGCTCATGGGCGAGGCAGTTCGGGCAGTATCTATTGATTAAGACTGCCCGTAGACGCTTCTCCGCAGCCAGATGCAAAAAGCGTTGGCACTTCTTCAGCGCATGGACTCCTCGGCAGACGCGACACCGGAAGGAGTTCACTCCTTTCGGTCCGCTCGGCTTCGGTGCCCTTTGCGGTTGTGCCTTGTGTGGTGCCATTTTCCATCACTAATCTGAAAATAAGAAGGTGGATATATGGATTAGTGTTTGCCGGACATATATCCACTAAAGGACAACACAAGGTTAGGAGGGTGTCTGGACGGTGTCCTCTATAGGAAGGAGGACTACCTTTATTGTGGGCCTTTTGATGACGCCACGGGTGGTGAGGATATCCACCACGCGGACAATGTCATCAGCGCCAGGATAAACGGCTTGGATGCAGCCCAGACGCCATTCGTTGAGTGGTAGGTTGTCTTCTTTGACAACCGTCAACCATCCAACGAAAACAAAAACTGCCTTGAGTCGTTGCCATCGATTGATGATGGATACAGCGTCTTCTTGGATTTCAGGCTCTGCGATGTACATGAGCGGACCGCCGATCAGAAAATGGCCGGCAGTCAAGGCTAAAAGATCGTTGGGGCTTTCAGAGATTGGAGAAATTGACCTGGAATTAAGGCACGCTTCGACTTTGCAGAGGAGTGTGAATAATTTTTCGAACGTATATATCAGTGCAGAAGTGGATTTCTAGAAGAGCGTTTAAAAGCCCTTTACTTCAGCTTCCCATAAGCCACCCATGTGCGGCGCGCTGGGTGAATTGAAGTGCCATGGCTGTATTTGGTGGATTCATCAGCCTTCACTGCCTTCATTAACTCTGTTGGAGCCTCTGACGAATGTCTTTCCGTTGTCGGAGTATACTAAGTGGGGCGTCTCGCAACCAAACGTGCGAATGCTGCGAGGTACTTCTCGGTTGTTATATCCGAGCTGCTTCTAAATGTATGGCCTTTGTGCTGAAACACACGAAGACACATACCTTGGTTATGAGGCAGGCTCGAGCAGTGAAATTTTTAATTTCGAAAGGACCCGCGAAGTCCAGTCCCGTTTGGGAAAGGTCGAGAAAAGGAGAGTCTCGCCGAGGGCTAAGTACCCATGAGTTGAGTTTTCAATTTATTTCGTTGGAGGATGCAAACTAGACAGGAATTGATAGTGGCTTTCACTAAAGTTCGGAGTTTTATCTAATTAGACTTACCATTAATTGATTTCCCCCATGGAGGGAGTTACGATGTGGAAAACGGACGAGGAGGTGTGAGAAAGTACATGAGTACGGAAGGATGATCGGGTGCTGCTCATCATAGCTTAAAGATGCGGATGTTCCCATATGACCGCATGATCTGATAGTTCCGCTGGCGTCAATATATGGATTTAAATTAATGATGTCACTACTCCTTGCAATCTGTTCTTTGTTCAACAGACAGTTGTACTCTTTCTGGAGTTGAGTACGTTGGGTGTTTCGAATGAGAAAATCTTGAACTG
Source organism: Zaprionus tsacasi (assembly GCA_018904105.1). NCBI lineage: Eukaryota > Metazoa > Arthropoda > Insecta > Diptera > Drosophilidae > Zaprionus > Zaprionus tsacasi. The sequence goes on from JAEIFR010000041.1 coordinate 117,619, forward strand.
TGGAGAGTTCAGAGCTGCTGGCATCTGGAGAGAGCACAAGATCAGGCTTGCGACACCTTTGTATAAAACGGTATGCGTAAGTCATCACCCGCAGTGCTCTGTCGAGCTCGGAAAATCTCTCCAAGATACAGTCGGATGAAGGAGGCAACTTAGTTAAGTTGCATTTAATAGGACGAAGCTCTTCGTCTGTTTCGTGGGCAACATCAATCGCAACAGGCCAGTGTTCTGCTGGAAGGATCAGCCAATCGGGTCCATGCCACCAGAGACTATTGCCAATGAGTTCCTCTGACGAGACACCTCTACTGGCAAGATCGGCAGAGTTCTGCTCAGATCTGTCGTGGGACCATTTGCTCGAACTAGTGAGCTGAGTTATCTTAGCTACTCTGTTAGCCACGAAGGTCGTCCATTTACATGGAGGCTTACTAAGCCAGGCTAACACAATTGTGGAGTCAGTCCAATAGTACTCTTCGTAGCTATTGACTGGGAGCTGAGGGAGGAGTGTTGATGATAACTCGGCTAGCAGTAATGCACCGCAAAGTTCCAATCGAGGCAAGGAGATGTTCTTCACAGGAGCTACTCTGGTTTTGGCTACAAGGAGATGGCTTGAAATATTATGTTGTGTCCGTAGGCTCGCTCAGATGCATCGCAAAAGCCATGTGTTGGATCCGAGTCATTTAATATTAAAACAAAAATGTACCTTTATATTAAGTAGTAGCCTTTTATATTAAGTAGTAGTTTTTTTCTATTAAGTAGTAGTTTTTTTGTGTTTAAGTAGTATAGATACATACGTAGAATTTGAAATCACTCAAACATAACATAAAATGAAATACGCTGTTAATTATCATAAGCTAGCTGTAAGTCTTTACTTTGTGCTCTTGCCTTCTCCTTTTGTTAAAGATAGAATTACTCTCATTTGGATCATTGAATTTGGTGGTGTTCTTTTTAATCCGTAGCAGCCTAGCTAATGTTTACTTTCCGCGAAGTTCCATTAAAAAAGAGCAATAAGTAAATTGCTTATATAGTAAATGTACTACAAAACCGTATTATAATACTTTTCGGTTTTGAAATTTGTTCATGGCGCCCGGGACTATCGGAGAGTGTCTTTTGAACTTGTTGTGTATATTATAAGTTTAAAATATATTATAATTAAATAAAATTTAAAAATTTATTTGTCTGTATTACCCAAGTTTCATTTGTCGCGTTCACAATACATTGAGCATATTTGGTGCGGCTAATCTTCGCTTGAGAGTCACCTGTGGCTGCAATTAACCAAGCATATTAATTAAGCTCATTTGGATTAATCTGGAGTGTCTTGCAAGCCAATGGAAATTGACTTGGATTCTAGGGAAGTGGATTCGTCTGATGAACAGGTAACAGTGCCAAAACAAAAGAAAATTTAAAAGCAGACTTGCAGCATTGGCAGCTCAAGTACTTGCATCTTTGTATTGGCATTGAGACATCATATTTTATTATAAAGTGTGAAAACAATTCGAGCAAGATATAAGAGTCGCTATAAAATTTTATTAGAAAATGCAGGTCGTTATAAGCCACTTTTATTGTAAGAGTATTTATTTGAACAAATTAAAATCATATCGCTTGCCCTATAAGTTTAAATCAACCCTCGCATATAACCAAAACGAAATAAGCGGACAGTAAGGTTTGACAAGTGGCGGCAAAAATTCTCTTTTCGTTCACATGTTTCTACCTTACTTTTGATCCGACCGCTTGATCTACCATGTTTTCCTTTGCTGCGTTCTGATATTTCGCTCTCTGTGTATTTGATGCTCAGAGCTTCTTTTTAGTGACATCGCAATTTACTGCAATTTGCTGCCCTCTGTTCTTCTCTCACTTCAAAGTAATAAACCGGAACAAAAACTTTTAAGTGTTTTCTGTGTTTGCTTTAATAATTGATGCAGACTAAAAGCAGCAGGGGTGTTCACTTAATATAGCTTATAAAATTTTGCACTGAACAAATTTACAAATTAAAATAAAAAATACTTATCAAATTATTATTATTTGAAAACATATTTAAAAGTTGGCTTATACTAAAAAAAATTTCAATCATGGCAGCATGACGCTGACACAGCTGTTTGTTTGCTTAGACAAGGTAACAGAGGACATTTCCCGCATAAAACATAAATTTGAATCTGGCTCTATATCAAAAAATCAGTTTGAACTGCAATGCCGATTAGATATTTTAATTTCCTATATTGAAAAGGTTTGCAATCAGAAATTGATTCTTTGGATCCTGAAAATGATAATCGATCCGGTTTAGAAGAAATTTGTGTAAAAACTTAATCATTATTTATGTCAGCTCTAGCTCCAAGTGGTAATAAATCACAAACCCAAAATGCGCCAAGCTATATTAGACACCATTCAAATATACCAAAACTGAAACTACCTACATTAAGTGGAAAGCATGCTGAATTAAAGCAATTTATCAGTTTATTTGAAAGTTTGGTAGATTCAGATAATTCAATCTCGGACATTGAAAAATTTAATCATTTAATTTCATGACTATCAGATGAAGCGTTAAGTACAGTACAAGCATACCAAATGTCAGCAGCAAATTATCCAATTGCATTAGCAAGTTTGCACCGTGTTTACGACAATAAATGCCTTATTTTTATACCCTTCGACCTTTGAAAATGGTCAAAAAAGGGTATACTAACTTTGTGCAATGTATGTAACAGGCATAAGGAGGCGTGGCAGACCCCATATAGTATATATATTCTTGCTCAGGATCACTAGCCGAGACGATTAAGCCATGTCCGTCTGTCCGTCTGTCCGGCTGTCCGTCTGTCCGTCTGTTTGTTTGTGGCAACGGATCTTAGCTATTAAAAGAGCTAGAGACACCAAATTTGACATGGAGGTTCCCATATTTCCCAAGCAGATGAAGCTTATTTAAAATGTTTGATGCCACGCCCACCGCCCCCGCAAATCGGTAATTTGTGATTATTAAGCAAAGTATTAAAATTATAAAGTTCTGCTTTGGTATGTACAATGCTATATCAATAACACAGGAGTTATTCAAGTTCAAGTTTTGCGTACAAATGTACGAGCAGCAGCCTGCGCGCTGCTTTGAGCAATTGACGTCGACGTCGAAGTTGCGTCGTGTCACGTGTGCGATCGAGTAAGCTATATGTAGTGTAGTTACAGGTTTGTAACAGATTTTGAAAATTGGGAGAAGGGTATCTTACTGTCGAGAGCTCGACTGTAGCCTTACCCACTTGTTTTCGATACACTTGCTCAGCTCTTTCACATTCCTCCAGTGACTAAGCCATCTGCATCCGCATTAAGGTCAATAATTGATAAGGTTTCGGCAATTTTGGAGTCCTTTTTGTCGTTGGGTAATATAAAGATGTAGCCAATGCAATGATCATTCATCTCGTTCTACCTAAGGTAGATTATATTTAAAAATCAAAATATGAAGAGCAACTTGATTATGATGTTTTGCCCAAGTGGTCTGACTGCATTATAAATCTCAATAGGCGATATCAACATTTGACTGCAGAGGAATCGTCAAGAGCTAGTGTTGAACCAAAACCTGAGATCCCAATTAGAAAACCCACAGAGTCATCATTTGCCTGTTCCAAATCTACAAGTTCTGTTGAAACGTATTGTCTGTATTGCAAATCCAACCATAGTATTGTCAACTGTCAAGGGTTTGCAGCAATGCCTGTTCTAGAATGGTTTGAATTCTCCAAAGGTAAAGGGTTATGTATAAACTGTCTTCATTCTTCACAAAAGAATGAACACGGCGCGGGCACACCAAGGAATAGCTACGCTGACACCATCAGAAACAAATCCTGAAGTACTTTTCTCGAAAGCAGCAAGTTTCGCTCCCTGGCCTATATCCAACACTAACCAGATAACATTTACAAACGTTTTAAAATCATGTATGACGCCTCCAACCCAAAATTCCCGAACCCCACATGAAGTGCACACAAAATTAGACACACAAAAAAACTATAACCCAGCTGCGCAGCAGGAAACAAAAACTGAAGCTATGATGCAAGTCCTACAACAGAGCATGATGGAATTTATGACATTTATGAAGATTACCATTCAGGACATGATGCGTAATCAAAACCTTTTGATATAAATGCTTGTAGCCCAATAATCAAATAAATAATGGTTACCTTACGCATAGCTAAGTGGAACGCCAATGGCGTTTCACAGCGCAAACTTAAACTAGCTCAACTCCTACATGAGAAGCATATCGACGTAATGCTTCTTTTGAAAACTCATCTCACAAGTAAATACAATTTTCAATTAAGAGACTACCATTTCTATGGTACAAATCATCCCGACGGAAAAGCACACGGTGGCACCGCCATATTCATATGGAACCGTATGAAGCACCACTTTTACAAAGAATTTGCGGAAAATCATCTTCAATCCACATCTATCAACATTCATTCAATCATATCTTTGGTATTTAAGTTGTAATGTACCTGACCTGATCGACTTCGCAGTTACGAAAAATATTTCCCACAGTTTGGTAAAAGCTGAATGTCTGCCGGATCTGTCATCTGATCACTCGCCTGTACTAATTCACCTCCGCCGGTACGCAGAAAACCTGAAACCACCATACAGATTGACTTCTCACAAAACAAACTGGCTCAGGTATAAAAAATATATAAGTTCAAACATTGAGCTAAGCCCAAAACTCAATACTGAATCTGATATAGAGAGCTGAACATGTGCATTGCAATCCATCCTTACTGCAGCAGCTCTTACTACAACACCCAAAACAAAAAATACTACGATTAATTCAAAAAAGACCAACGTACAAATTGAGCAACTCGTCCACGTAAAACGACGCTTACGCAGAGAATGGCAATCTTCCAGATTCCCAACTGCAAAACAAAAGTTAAAAGTAGCCACACGGAAACTGGTCAACGCTCTGAAACAAGAGGAGGAAGACGATCAGCGCCGATACATAGAGCAACTCACACCAACAGGCACAAAACAAAAGTCACTGTGGCGAGCCCACTCAACTCTTCGCCCACCGACTGAAACCGTTTTGCCGATAAGGAATTCCTCAGACGGCTAGGACCGAAGTGATGCAGACAGAGCCACCACATTTGCCGCTCACCTACAAAATGTGTTCACGTCAAACCAGGCTATTAGCACATTCGCGCTACCGTCCTCACCCGTAAACTGCCACCAGCAACACCAGCAACACACCCCAATTGTGTTTCGTCCTAAAGAAGTAACTAAAATAATCAAAGACAATCTCAGCCCGACAAAATCCCCCGGCTGCTACCTTATAACAGCGGAAATGATCATCCAGCTGCCACACACTGCAGTTCGCTACATAACCAAGCTCTTTAATGCCATCACCAAACTTGGTTACTTTCCACGACGATGGAAGAGGTCGATTATCATTACTGATTTTAAAGCCTGGTAAGGACCATACAGTCCCTTCATTTTACAGACCAATAAGTCTACTCTCATGTATTTCGAACTATTGGAAAAATGCCTGCAGATCTGACTTAATCCGCATCTGAGATACCACAACATAATCCCAGCCCATCAATTTGGATGTCGCGAAAGCCACGGAACCATTGAACTGGTGAATCGTATTACAACGGAAATAAGAACTGCATTTGAATATCACGAATACTGTACAGCACTTTTTTTAGACGTATCCCAAGCATTCGACAGAGTCTGGCTCGACGGCCTAATGTTTAAAATTAAAACAGCCCTACCCGAAAGCACACACAAACTTCTAAAGTGTTACCTCTATGACAGAAAGTTTGCAGTGCGGTGCAACACTGCCACTTTCACTGATCATACAATTGAGGCTGGATTCCCCCAAGGCTGCGTTCTTGGGCCAACCTTATACCTCATCTATACAGCCGACATCCTTACAAATAGTCGCTTAACGGTATAAAAATTTGCTGACGATACAGCTATCCTTAGCCGTTCAAGGTCCCCTATCCAAGCTACAGAACAGCTGACACAAGACTGCCCACCGCTCTTGTTGAACAACATACCACTCCCGAAAGCAGATGAGGTAGTGTACCTAGGAGTACACCTTGACAGAAGACTCACATGGCGCAGGCACATTGAAGCCAAAAAAAGCCAACTTAAAATCAAAGCCAACAACTTACACTGGCTCATCAACTCTAGTTCTCCGCTCAGCCTAGATGACAAGGTCTTACTCTACAATTCTATATTGAAACCTATCTGGACCTATGGCTCACAGTTATGGGGCGATGCCAGCAATAGCAATATTGACATCAGCGAGCACAATCAAAGATTCTGAGAACCATCACTGGGGCACCGTGGTACGTTCGGAGTAAAAACATCCAAAAAGACTTAAATATCCCATCAGTTACCAATGCAATCACGGAACTTAAGGAAAAATACCATAGCAGCTTTACATGCACCCCAACCACCTAGCGAGAGGTCTAATCAAGCTCAGCAGCCGTTGCCGTCTCCGGCGAAAGGACCTACCAACCCAGCGAATAAATTATTAGGGCCGTTTAATCATAGAACAGTTGGAAAAATAATACAACTGTTCAAAAAATACTTGTTAGTGATAAGATTTTTAAACTTATTGTTAGTTCTTATACAAGAAGATTCAATAAATAAAAGCAAAGCAAATAAAAAAAAAAAAAAAAAAATCAGAGACATAAAACCTCAATGTGCACATACTCTAAGTGCGGAGTTTCCTCTAAATCGCATCACACCTTATTGCACAGGTATATAGCTCAGAATAAATCCCATAGTCAACAGACTTAGCCAGTTCTTAGTGCTCAAGTAAATCACATTGCCAGTGATAATGAGCAATCCATACTTTCTACAGCTGCAATCAAAGTACATGATAGGTTTGGACTGGTTCATTTCGCCAGAGCTTTATTAGATGGAGGCTCTCAAGCTAATATTATTAAAGAGAACTTTGCACAAACCCTTGGGCTCTCAAGAACCAATAGGAGCTTGAATGTGTCAGTATAAGGAAAGTCAAACTTAGTAGCCAAAGGTGAAGTCAATGCTACAGTGCGCTCTCGAGTAAATAATTACCAGTTTAGTGCAGATTTTTGGGTTCTAAGTTCAATTACGTCAGATCAGCCAGATTATAATCTCCCGATAGAGGCTTTATTAGATGGAGGCTCTCAAGCTAATTTTATTAAAGAGAACTTTGCACCAACCCTTCGGCTCTCAAGAACCAATAGGAGCTAGAATGTGTCAGTATAAGGAAAGTCAAACTTAGTAGCCAAAGGTGAAGTCAATGCTACAGTGCGCTCTCGAGTAAATAACTACCAGTTTAGTGCAGATTTTTGGGTTCTAAGTTCAATTACGTCAGATCTTCCAGATTATAATTTCCCGATCAGCAAATGGAAAGTCCCAGTAAACATTGAACTAGCTAATCTTCGTTTCCACAAACCTCAGAAGATAGACTTGTTAATTGGAGTTGTTCATTTCTTTGAGATGCTGTGTTCGGGACATATTCAATTATCTGAAGATGCACCTTTACTCCTAAAAAAACATTATTAGGATGGGTAGTAGCGGGTCGATGGAAACAATTAAAGAGTCACCCGGTATCTTGTGCTATGATTGCTACTTCAGAACATGGTACATTTGAAGTTCTTGTAGAAAGACTTTGGGAGATAGAAGAAATGCCGAAATTATGTTCACGTTAATATTCCTTTTTTTTTTGAACATGGTCTTTGAAGTTCTTGTAAAAGACTTTGGGAGATAGAAGAAATGCCGAAATTATGTTCAAACGTTAAATATTCAGCTGAGCAACTTGCATGTGAGGATCATTTAAGAAAAATATACGCCAGTTGTCTGCAGGTAGATTGGAGATTAGTTTGCCATTTAAATCTGACCCGTTTGGTTTGGTGTCTTCATTTGAAGCAGCCAAGCGTCGGTGTTAATCATTAGAGTGTAGAATGTTTAAAGACTCTACTTTTTATTCAATGTACACTCAATTTATGAAAGAGTACCTTGAGTTAAGCCATATGTCACCACAAATAATCAGATTTCACCATGACCACATTATTTCATACCACATCAGTGAGTCCTGAGGCCTGATAAAAGTACCACCAAACTTCAAGTTGTTTTTGATGCCTCGTGCAACAAAACATCACAGAAATCATTAAATGATATGATATTCTGTCTTTAATTTGGTTTCGTTTGAATCGGTATGCACTGACGCATGCCACTGAAACTGACGTTATTTGCAATGACTTTTATGTGGATTACATGCTCACAGGAGCTGGCTGACGACCTTGACACACTAAATTTAATATGTAAACAAGTGTCAGAAGTCTCAGCTTCAGGCGGACTAAAATTAGCAAAGTGGTTTTCCACAATTTTCAAAAGGAAATCAATGTGAAAAATCCTTTAACTTCAATGATGCCGATTTTACCAAGACCTTAGGAATGACGAGGATTCTAAAAGCTGATATATTTCGTTACGCTTTGACAAACAATTTCAGGATATAATTCTTACAAAGCGCATAATACTTTCGATCAGTGATTGTTTGTTCGATCCACTTGGTCTATTGAGTCCAATATAAGCGTCACTGCAAATATATTGCTGCAAGAAATATGACAGTTGAAATTAGATTGGGATGAGTCTATCCCCATGTCTTTGACTACAAGTTGGTCAAATTTCACGCAAAATTTTCAAGACATTCATACAATTGAAGTACCAAGATACACTTATGCTAGTGGATCCTCAATAGTTAAGATTCATGGATTTGCACACGCATCCAGCTACGCTTGTGGTTGTTAAACATATGTTCGACCATTTTATGGTATAAAGGAAAAATTTAATGCCAGCTCTCGCAGCTAAGGCAAAGGTAGCTCCATTAAAAACAAAAACAATTCCAAGGCTTGAATTATGTGCGGCCACATTGTTGGCTCAATTTTGGTCTTCAATAAAACATGTACCCTTGTAGAATCGAGAGTGTGCATTTTTGGACAGATTCCGAAATCACACTACATTGGATAAATACTTCGCCATCCATGCTTGCAACTTTCGTAGCTAATCGTATGGCTACAATTCAAGAATTGTCTCAGAGAATATCCTGGCGACATGTACCAACTAAATTAAATCCAGCAGGTATTGAATCTCGCGGATGTACTGTTCAGGAATTGAAGGATTCTCTTTGGTTCAATGGACCTTACTTTTTATTAGAAAATGAAGAATATTGGCCCAAAAATAATCATATAGCGACTCCAGCTGACATGCTAATTTTAGAATTCAAGAAACCTGCAAATATCTTTATTGCCACTGGAAAAAAATGGTAAAATGGATAAGTCGCATTGGGTCGCATACAAAGCTAACTCGTATTCTCGCTAATATGTATAAATTTCTAAATTTGTATAAAACACAGAAACAATTAAGTTCCGATGAGCTGCATTTCGCCCCGTTAAAATTATTTGAAATTATTCAACAAAACGAGTATGTAAATGAATATGACAAGATTAAGAAAGCCAAAGCCCTTCAGCCTGGTTTACAGGCATTAACTCCCTTCGTCCAAAAATTCTCTTTTCTTTAATATGAGTAGGTGGCAGACTTTTAAATGCTCCATTGTCACATGACACTAAATTTCCGATATTATTGCCAAACAAAAATCATTTGGTTGAAATATATCTTCGACATTTACATATAAAAAGTTACCATGCCGGTCCAAAAACAATGCTGTCTGCTTCGACAAGAGATTTTGTTCGTAAATGCTCGAAGAGAATGCACTCAAATAGTTCGGAGATGCATTCATTGTTTTCGATATAATCCAAAATTATTAGGCCAAATAATGGGTGATCTACCCACAGACAGATTTTGCCCAGTGCGTCTCTTTTATATCTGTGGAGTTGATTTTTGTGGACCGATAAATATTTCATTACGAATTCGTGGCCGGCCACCTATTAAAATATATATAACAATATTCGTATGTGTTGCTTCGAAGGCTGTTCACATACAGTTGGTTCCTGATTTATCCACTAATTGTTTTATTATTGCCTTAGAAGTTTCATCGCAAGACGTGGAGGATATATTCCGACAACGCGACGAATTTTTAAGGAGCCAGGAACCAGCTGTAGGACCTTCTGAAGGCATTCGAGGAGCAGATGTCTCAACTCCAGTCGTTCGCAGCGGAACCTGGGAAGGATTGGCAGTTCATACCCCCCGCGCCACCTACATCGGAGGACTTTGGGAACCAGCGGTGAAGTCGGCGAAGGGTCTGCTGCTGCGGCAAATCGGAGACGCCTCCCTCACAGAGGCAGAGGTCCGCATACACTTGGCAGAGGTCGAGGCAATCCTCAACTCGCGTCCATTAACGCCATGCTTCACAGACCCCAACGATGGAGAGGCCTGAACACCAGGGCACTTGCTCAGACGCCAAGCCTTGCGTTCGCTGCCACAAGGTTCCGAGCGCGTCGAGCAGACCAAAGGGTGGCAGTATTCGCGCAGGCTCAGACAGCGGTTCTGGCAACCGTGTTCCAGGGACTTCATCCTGGAGCTGCAAGGCAAGGCCAAGTGGCAGGTCGAGGCGGCCATCTCGAGGTCCGCGCATTGGTCATCGTGCACGACGACAACACTCCACCTGCAGAGTCAACGCAACCATAAAAGGAGCGGATGGCAAGGTTCGAGTGGCCGAGGTGAAAACGGCAACCGGCGTTTTTAAAAGGCCAATCCATAAGTTGTCGATTTTGCAAATTATTTGATTTTAAGTTACTATCATCTGTTTTTCAATTATGAATTGTTTTTTTTTTTTTATGTTTAGTCCTTCAACGTGGCCGGAATGTTGGATCCGAGTCATTTAATATTATAACAAAAATGTAGTTTTATATTAAGTAGTAGCCTTTTATATTAAGAAGTAGTTTTTTTCTATTAAGTAGTAGTTTTTTTGTGTTTAAGTAGTATACATAAATATGTATAACTTGAAGTCACTTAAACATAACATAAAACAAGTGGATATGGCTACGATCGAACGCCCGACAGTAGGATACCTTTCTCCCAATTTTCTAAATCTGTTACACACGTGTAACTGTAACATACAACGAATCGAAATTCCTTGCCTTACTGTAGTGCAGATGTTAGAGTATTGTTGGGTAGCTAGCACGAGCTGGTATCCAGCTCAGATGTGTCGGCAATGGGGGGGTCCAAATGAAAACAAATACAAATAAAAGAAATTTGCGTGCTATATCGCCGGTCAACTAAATAAGATCTGAAGAAGAAAAGGTAGAAGAGGCAAGCCTTTTTGGCTCTCTCCAATACTTGGAGAAACCAGATCCCCCACCCTTCCATGATCGCCAGTTGCAACATTATATTCGGCGATCCCTTGAGACTACCTAATGTCCAGTTATTTCCTCGCTTCCGTCACTCATGACTCCCGGAAAATAATTTAAAATTTAAGCGATGTTCATTTTTTGAACTTTATTAAGTAACATAATGGTATAACCTAACATTCTAAAGAACTTAAGGGTATTACTTCATTTAAGTTGTGTCAGCAGTATTAAAGAACGAAGAGTTCGTTATATTTTACGTGAGTTTAAGAAAATTCAAAACAAAGAAAAAAATTGTTGGCAAAACCGAGTTTTACAACATAAAAAAAAATTATTTTAATCAACGAGTGCGAATATATCTATATATATATATATATATATATATATATATATATATATATATTAGTATATGGGGCTGTAATAAAAAAATAATACTGATAATTCGAAAATATAGTAATTTTATGTCATTAGCAAAATATTATTTTAGTATATATAGTTAGTTAAATTGAATTGTAATTGAATTTTTCCATCATATATTAAATATTAGTTCAACAAGAAGAACTTCAGAAAATTTATGTTATAAATAATTCAGCGATTATTTATATAAGAAAACAAAAGAAAGGCTAACTCTATAAAGGAGAGCCATGGCTTGGAAATCCAAATTAACACAAGTACAAAATCAAACTTAACAAGTGGATATGGCTACAGTCGAACGCCCGACAGTAGGATACCCTTCTCCCAATTTTTAAAATCCGTTACAAACGTGTAACCACACTCATAATTTCAAACAGAAATTTTGCACAAATATTTCTACTACATATAGCTTTCTCGCTCACACTCACACAGCGACGCACGTTAAGAGTGACGTCACCGTCGGCGTCC